>WNWK01005175.1:15228-55760 GCA_009830355.1 Cherax destructor | reverse complement strand
TGAAAGTTTTTCTTTTTCGGGCCACCCTGCCTTGGTGGGAATCGGCTGATGTGTTAATAAATAAAATAAAAAATAATTATGTACGATTTCGGGGTGTTTGTTACTCGGGGGACCACTGTACAGTGGACCCTCGGTTAGAATACCCGGAAATCGTGCATATGTAAAGTATAATTTTGTAAGTTCTTGTGGAAGTGTATTTTTGGGGGTCTGAAATAGACTAACCTACATGACATTATTTCTTAAGGACGTAAATTCGTTCGGTAATGGCACTTGAGCAGGCTTCTGCAATGAATTTTTGTTAACCGAGGGTCCACTGTATATAGAAAGCCCCTTGTTATGCAGAGCATTTCGGGCAAATTAGGTCCTTGTCCCAGGATGTGACCCACACCAGTCGACTAACACCCAGGTACCCATTTTACTGATGAGTGAACATAGACAACCCTGGCTGGAATCGAACGCAGACCCTCACCGTGTGAGCGAGAGCTTTAGCCACCAGGCCACAGGGCACTGGTCAGAGAAATAGCAAATATCAAACTTAAAACTTAAGGAATCATACAGGAGACAAGAAACATAGGAAGAACTTAAAGTCATAAATGAACTGAAACCCAAAATACATACTTCTTTTCTTATGCCAAATCTAGGGCAAAAATAACATCCAGTATTGGACCACTGCTTAAATGAGATGGGACTTACACAGATGACAGCAAAACTGAGTGAGATACTGAAGTCTCAATATGACTCAGTGTTTAGTGAGCCGCTAATAAGACTAAAGGGCGACAATCTAAATTATTTTTGTATGACCAAGACTCAAAATTTGGTTAATTCAAGAATTTCTGATATTAACCTAACACCACAAGAATTTGAAAAAATACAATAAGTGACATGCCCATGCACTCTGCCCCAGGCCCAGACCCATTGAACTCGTGTTCATCAAGAACTGCAAAAAGCCAGGTCATTCCATGTCAAGTGGACTAATTTTGAAAATCGTCCCCACCTGACCATCTCAAATTTCGATAAACTTGTACATGAAGGTTGGCATGTATATCAAACTAACTTTGGGAAAATTTAAGTTCATGATATGCAATAGTAGTAATGCTATGGCCCTCAGAGTGGAGGCAGGTGAAAATTTCCTGACCCCACGGCACATACATAATCAACAATGTTCAGGTTATTGCTGTGGCAGATCTAGAAGAGCAAAAGTTGTGTAAGCAGACATGCCTATACAACTTTTGGAGCTGATTTAAAAAATTGCAGTCCTAAAACTTACATTCTTTACTTTTTCACAGTATGAAGGCAAAGTAGGCAAAAAATATGTCACGTAAAATTTAATTTTGAATTCAGCTGCCTATATCTCTAAAGAAAAACAATATTTTAGTTTGACATTATTGTATCCAGCTACCCAAGTGGACATCATCACAATCCTAAAATATCAGACTCCAAACGTTTTTAGTTCCTGTGCTAATGGTACCTAAAAATGCCCTCACAGACCTCACAGCAAATTTTAGGCCCTTTTTGAAAACCAATAGGAAAAAAAGCAGCACAACCAATTTTCTAAAAAAAAACTTCATTAGAAAGAGCAGATTCTAAGCTATGAGATATCTATTTTTGGGATAGGCATTTTGCCCTTGAAGGGAGAAAACAGGCCTTAAAATAAGGTGATTTTTGGCTTGTGCAAAATTATAATGAAAACCAGTCATTTTTCAGTTGCTGTTGTTATAGAGCAACAACAGTTAGATCTTCATGTTTAGGTGTCCTTAGCTCACTCAGATAAGCTTTGAGCAGTAAATTTGGGCCTAGATATGAGAGAATACATCTATATGGTAAGTGTGCACCACATAAAACAAATCCTGCAGCACACAGTGCATAATGAGAGAAAAAAACTGAAACCTGTAATTTTCAATTAAAACAGCGACTTTACATTGTTTTGTATATTTTTTATAGTTGTATTTGCGATTTCTTGGTCTCATTTGATAGAATGGAAGATATATTACAGATATAGAGATGATTTTGATTGGTTTTAGTAGTGGAAATGGCTTGAAACTGAGCTCAAAGTGGCGGAAATGTTCAATTTTTGCCGATAATCAAGAGTAAACAAATGACCTCACACGTCTAATACGCGCCAGCTGGTAGGTCTAATATACGTTCACAAATGTGGTGATATTATTTGTATAATTATTACAATATTGCATAACATTAAATCTTCCATTTTTTTGTTTGAATGAAAATTCATGTGAGTAAAAATCAAAATGGAATTCATTTGTAAAGACTGAAAAAGTAACTAATGAACAAAGGAAATGTTAGTTTAGTGCCAGGAATGCCTGCATTGTTTATTTTGCACCCTATTTTGAAATTGGAATATTTTGAACTTTGAGTTAAATTGGCTAAATTACCAATTTCCAATCACTTTATTTTGTAGTTGAAACAGTTGACTAGGCAATTTCTTGTGCTCAATCGATAGAATAGAAGTAATACTAGTGAAATAGCTAAGAATTTGGTCGACTGGAATAATGTAATTGGCCTAAAATGGGAGTCAAATTCGGCAAAATCGCCGATGCATAAATATCGCTGACACATCAAAATTCACGAGAGCATAATTTCGTCAATTTTCAATCAAATTTTGTACTTTTGGTTTTATTACCTTCAGAAAAAGATTCTCTGCCATTTCATAAGAAAAAATAAGAAATTTTTGGGGGAAAATTCTTGGACACTGAAAGGGTTAAGGTTAAAGTTGTCAAAAAAGTGTCATCACAACTGTGATGGCAGATTTTGACCTTGCTGATTTTCGACATGTCTAAAGTTATTGATTTTATGCAGTTGGATTGTACATGGCTACATACATATGTTTCATTATGATATAAGTACTTTAATAAAAATTTCAACAGATTTTGCTGTTTTTTTCTACAGTGTAACTAACAATCCAACAAAGTGCCATTCTATGAAATTCTATTCAAAGAAAATAGGCTTTAAATTTTTCAAGGATTTTGAAGCTGAAGACCAAGAGCTGTTAAGTAAGTGCTCAGGTTTGAAGTTCAATGAAGAATCAAGAATCTGTTCTCAATGTGAAGCTTTTTTTAAACAATGTATGAACAGCAGAAAAGATACTGCTGTAATCCATTTTCAAAGGAAATCACAGTACGTATTAAGAATAGCCTTAAACTGATCAACTGCTCAATTGTAGATAAGCAATAGTAACCCTTTCGGGGTTATGGTCGTACAAGTACGTTTTACGCGCTGTGGTTATTGACGTACTAGTGCGCATAAATTCTAGCGCCTTCAAATTAAGCGCGAAATGGCTGGTAGGCCTAGTGGTGAGAGAATGGGTCTGCGTGGTCAGTGTGCGCAGTAGGAAAAAAATCGGGGACCCAGTGGTGCATTGTGGGAACGCCATGTTAGTACACTCTGATCACCATGCCTGGCAGTAAGAAACTCCTCACTCCTCAGCGAATTGGAACACTTTTGTTCCCCAGTGACAGTTCTAACACCGATGGGAGTGTCAGTGGTGATGAGTTTCAAGGTTTTGATGAGGTTGTGACCGAAACTAATGACCATAATACCGGTAATATTGAGGAAAACCCAGACGACCCTCAGCCGTCCACCTCCGGTGTTGTGGCATCTTGTTCACGCTCAATTGTTCCAGGACGAAAGAGGAAACTGTTATTTACTCATATCCCAGACTCTGATGTGAGCAATGGTGATGATAGTGAACTCCAAGCTCTTCAAAACAGTTCCAGTAGCGAGAGTGGAGCAGAATATTCTCCAGTGAAGCGTCAGTATATACGACGGTATATGCGCTCTGGTAGCGTGCCATATGCTGTTCAAAGGGGAAGGAGTACATCTCGGAGTACATCCCGTGGGCGTACAACAGGAAGTGATAGTGAAAATGAAGACGATAGTGTTGCAATTGGAATGAGAAATGTGCATGCAACTGGTACTGGTAGTGGTGGTGGTGGTGCCAGGCGCGAGGCACCAGCAGTGGACCATGCTGGCACCGACGCCATTGAGTCAGCTCAGCGGCCATCCTCACCCACCCACCAACCCCCACAACCACAACCTCCACTTCCACAACCCCTACAACCACCTGTAAATATCCAGTACCCACCAGCAGACCGCACCTGGGATTGGCAGGACGCTGACAATTTTATTCCCAAACCCCATCAGTTTGATGAAAGTCCAAGTGGAATACGCCCATCTTGTCCACTTGGGAACAATGCCAGTGAACTAGAATGTTTCGAGTTATTTTTTGACGATCCCCTGATAGAAATTATTGTCAGGGAAAGCAACAGATACTATGAGTACACCATGGCAAACACAATACTTTCACCAACATCATGCCTCAACAGGTGGAAAGAGGTAACTGTGGCTGAGATGTACTTGTTCTTTGCCACAATAATGCTTATGCCACATGTTTATAAGCACCGTGTCAAATCATACTGGTCGACAGACCACCTGATTGCAACACCAGGTTTCAGTGATATAATATCAGTGAATCGATTTGTGCTACTGCTAAGGATGCTTCACTTTTCAGACAAAACCAGGCCTGACAGAAACGACAGGTTATATAAGATTAGTAATGTGGTTCTGTATCTGAAAGAGAAATTCAATATGCATTTTTATCCCTTCAGGAAGCTTGTTATTGACGAGTCACTGATTCTGTTAAAAGGTAGACTGTCGTTCAAGCAGTATATACCAAGCAAGAGGAAACGCTTTGGTATAAAGTTGTTTGTGCTTTGTGATTGCTACAGTGGTATTGTATTGGATATTATTGTGTACACTGGAAGTAATACATTGAAAGATACCAGGAAGTTACTGGGTATCTCTGGTGATGTGGTTAGAACAATGATGGAACCATATCTTGGTAAGGGGCATATATTATATACTGATAACTGGTACACAAGCCCCTCCCTCAGTGATTTTTTGCGAGTGAACTTGACAGATGTGTGCGGTACAGTGCATGCAAATCGTAAGCATATGCCAAGGTTCAATGCTGGCACTCGTAGAGGTGAGGTGCAAGCGTTTGCTGCCAATGACATCATGACATTTCAGTGGCATGACAAACGAGATGTCACACTGTTGTCATCAATTCACCCTAACAAAATGATAGACACTGGCAGGCTGCATAGAGAGACCAATGAACCCATTCTAAAACCTGCAGCTGTGATGGATTACACGCTCAATATGCGCTTAGTGGACAAATGTGACATGCAAATTGGTTTTGCTGATTGTGTTCGCAAGAGTTACAAGTGGTACATAAAACTCTTTTTTCACATTCTGGACATTACCATACTCAATGCTTATAATATTTATAAGTTGAAGACCACAAACAAACCACCATATGGCGAATTTTGTTTGTCTGTCATCAGACAAATAATATTCAAGTACCAAGGAGCAACACCTGCAATAGAAACCCGCCCAACACCAGGTTATCAACACCTACCCTCTCGTCTGAGGCCTGGTGGTGAACACTTCCTAACAAAACTGCCTGCTACTGCTTGCAAGAAAAAGGCTCAGAAGAGGTGTTTTATCTGTGCACATACAAAAAAACGCCCACAACAACGCAAAGACACTCGTTTTATGTGTGTGGAATGTAAAACACCACTGTACATGGAACCATGTTTCAGAGACTTCCACAGGCTGCAGAACTTCTAGAAACATGTCCAGTGACTATATATATGTATATACATGATTGAACAATGAAAAGAAACAATATTTGTTATTGTGAATAACTGTAAATAAGTTGTGTAAACAAAATAGTGATAAGAAAATTTATGTAATGATTGTGAAATACTTAGCGAGTGAATATTTGAAAAACAGCACTTATATTGGTCTCACAGGCCATAAAAGTTATTTTGAAAAAAAAAATTATCAGAAAACAACTTCAAGAAAGAAAAAAGAAAATTACCGGCCAACCGGCAGTCACCGATGTTGCCGGCACCAGTTCATTTTTCGTCAACTTCAATCCTCCATATTTCGGTGAGTATTGATTGCAAAAACGTAATTTTTAGCCTATTAGATTTAGAAGAAAAAAAACTATCATTTCATTAGAAATCTTTTTTTTTTTTTTTTAATTCGTGGACCCTGAGAATGAGTTTCAGAGAGACCCCTTGGACCCCCAAAGGGTTAATGCTCTGTCGAAAATCAGCAACATCAAAATCTGCCATCACAGTTGTCACGACACTTTTTGACAACTTTAATATTATTTTGCAAAAAAAAAAAATATATCGTTTGGAGTCTGATATTTTAAGATTGCGATGATCTCCACTTGGATAGCTGGATACAATAATGTCATACTAAAATAATGTTTTCCTTTAGAGATATAGGCAGCTGAAATCAAGATTTAATTTTACATGACAGATTTTCTTGCCTACTTTGGCTTCCTACTGTGAAAAGAGTAAAAGCAAGTAAGTCTTAGGACTGAGATTTTTTAAATCAACTCCAAAAGAAGTACAGGCATGTCTACTTACACAGTTATTTCTCTTCTAGATCTGCCACAGCATTAACCTGAACATTGCTGATCGTGTGCTGCAGGGTGGTGAAATTTTCACCTGCCTCAACTCTGAGGGCCATTACATTATTACTATTGAATATCATGAACTAAAACTTTCTCAAAGTTAGTATGACATATATGCCAACCTTCATGTAAAATTTTATCGAAATTGGAGATGGTCAGGTGGGGATCCCTGGTCCACTTGACATGGAATGACCCAGCCCCTTTCATGTGCCTTAAGTATTCTATGGAGAGGGAGCATGGACACAGGGGTCATCCCACAGTCACTAAAAAACAACAGACATAGCCTCACTCCACAAAGGTGGCAGTAAAGCAATTGCAAAGAATTACAGACCAACAGCACTAACGTCCCACATCATAAAAATCTTTGAAAGCGTTCAAAGAAGGATTGCCACCCACTTAAATACCCATCAGTTGCACAACCCAGGGCAGCATAGGTTTAGAGCAGGTCGCTTCTACCTATCCCAACTACTGGACCACTATGACATGGTCTTGGATGCTCTGGAGGACAAACAAAATGCAGATGTAGTATACACAGACTCTGCGAAAGCCTTCAACAAGTATGATCATGGTGTAATAGCACACAAAATGCGTGATAAAGAACAGGAAAAGTTGGTAGATGGATCTATAACTTCCTAACAAAGAGAACACAAAGTAAAGTCAAGAGGCAGCTACAGTGAAAAGTTCTGTTCCACAAAGTACTGTCCTCGCTCACATCCTGTTCTTCATCCTCATATTTGACACAGAGATGTAAGCCACAGAAGTGTGTCTTCCTTTGCGGATGACATCCGAATTTGCATGACAGTGTCATCCATTGAAGACACTGCAAGTCTCCAAACGGACATCAATTAAATCTTTAAATGGACCACAGAAAACAATATGAAGTTCAATGAAGACAAATTTCAATTACTACTCCGCTATGGAAAAACTCGAGGAAATTAAAATTGTACTGAATATAAAACTACAGTGGACCCTCGGTTTTCGTTGAAAATTCTTTCCAGGATGCTGTTTAAGTGCTGTTACCGAATGAATTTGTTCCCATAAGGACAAATGTAAATTAGATTAGTCATTTCAGACCCCCAAAAATACACTTACAAAAGCTCTTACAAAAATACACTCAAATAATTGTTCGAGTTTGGAGGTGAACGAAAACCGAGGGTCCACTGTAATGTGAATGATCTGGGAATGATAATGTCAGAGAATCTCACTTTCAAAGATCACAACAATGTATCTACCACATCTGCTAGGAAAATGATAGGATAGATAATGAGAACCTTCAAAACTCGGGATGCCAACCAAGCCCATGATGACTCTCTGCAAATCACTTGTTCTCTCTAGGCTGGAATATTGCTGTACACTAATGGCCCCTTTCCAGGCAGGAGAAATTGCAGACCTGGAGAATATACAGTGGTACCCAGAGTTTCGTACAGCTCCCAACTCGAACAATTATGTAAGTGAATTATTGTAAGTGCTTTTGAAGTGTATTTTTGGAGGTCTGAAACGGACTAATCTAATTTACATTATTCCTTACAGGAACAAATTCGTTCGGTAACGGCACTCGAACAGCCTTCTGGAACGAATTATGGCCGAAACTCGGGGTACCACTGTACAGAGAACTTTCATAGCACATATAAGTACGATAAAGCACCTAAATCACTGGGAATGGTTGAAGTCCCTTGATTTGTACTCCTTGGAATGCAGGCAAGAAAGATACATGACAATATACACTTGGAAAATACTAGAGGGACTAGTCCCAAATCTGCATGAGAAAATCACTCCCTATGAAAGCAAAAGACTTGGCAGTAGATGCAACATCCCCCCAATGAAAAGCAGGGGCACCATGAGTACACTAAGAGACAACACAGTAAGTGTCAGGGGTCCAAAACTATTCAACTGCCTCCCAGCATACATAAGGGGGAATACCCTGGCTGTCTTCAAGAAGGCACTGGACAGGCACCTAATGTCAACCTGACAAGCCAGGCTGTGGCTTGTACATCGGTCTATGTGCAGCTAGCAGTAACAGCCTGGTTGATTAGGCCCTGATCCACCACGAGGCCTGGTCATGGACTGGGCCACAGAGGCATTGACCCCCAAAACCCTCTCAAGGTATCAAGGTATACAGCCATCTCCCACCAATGTCACTTTCAATGTCTCTTACTTAATCACTGTCTTGCCAGAAGCCTGCTGACATTACAGTTCAGATGACCCTCCAAACAGCAAAATTCCCACCCCTCTTTCAGAGCGCAGACACTGTACTTCCCACTTCCAGGACTCAAGTCTGGGTAACAGATTTCCCTGAATTCCTTCATAAATGTTACCTTCCTCACACTCCAAAAAATAAAAAAATGGGGGGGATGAAGATGAACATGGAGGGGTAGCTCCTAGAAGGAATGAAAAGGCTGTAAATCTCCCTCCTCACCCAAGAGGACCTCAGCGCAGCTAGTAGTACAGATGCAGCATGAACAGCACATCAAATCATAAAAACCACTTGCCTCCACTCACTCCTATCTAACATACTCAGACAAGCCTGCTGAATGACCAAGTCTCTAGCACTCAAACTTCCTTTACCCTTCCCTCCAACCTTTCCTAGGACAGCCCCTACTCCTCCTTCCCTCCACCCCTGATTTATACACCCTCCTAGTATTCTCCATCCTCTCTAAATGTCCAAACAACCCCTCCTCAACCCTCTGAATAACACTTTAGGTATGCCATACCTCCTCCTAATCTCCAGACTCCAAATTTTCTGCCTAATATTCGCACCACATTGCCCTTAAACAAATCTCCACTGCCTCCAGTCTCTTCCTCACTGCAACATTCAATACCTATTCTTTCCACCCAAACAACAGTGTTGGTACCACTATGCTCTGACTGATATTAAGTAAATTGTAGTACAGTATTCATTTTAGTTTGCCAGAAAAGCTTCTCATAGAAAGAGGCATTTGTTAGAATGTACATTTTATTTTTTATTTTAATTAGGGGGAAACACTAAACCTACAGGGTTCATATAGCATCTGAGGATTGGGCAACATTCAGATTAAATTCAAAGAAGTGTAGAATAGATCCAATTTCTTGGATCAAGGGCCCTCACCAGCATCAAGGCATCTCCCTATAGGGATTAACATGTAAAAAAATACGTTGTAACCCCAAAGTTAAATCTACACTCTGTAATTCTGATTAATAAAAGTTTTTTCAGCATATTATCTTTAAATGTGTACACCACTTCATTACACCTATACATCCTGGGCAATCATCGTATTTTTGGAAAGAGAAAATTATTTTACTCTCTTTCAAATGCACCTACTATTTTTTATTCTTGTAGCATCACATAAAATAGTATTAGAAACCGTTATTATCTGGCATCTGGTAGTTTAAAGTTATTTTATCAATCATCCTACCATATTAAGAAATTTCTTTTATCTCTTTAATTTTTACATGATCACAGACATTACGATTACTTATAGCTTACAGATAGTAGATCAGTATATTCATTTTGTTGCCCATCATCATCGTCATTTTCATCATCATCCACAGGTTCAGCTTCAATCATCTCCACTTCGACATGATCTGTTGCCCCTAATTCTGGCATCTTTGTGCTAGGATCCATCTGAAAATAAAGTCTTATTGAGTAAATTTTAATGATGTTAGTACAGTGGTCCCTTGACTAAAGGTCATAATTCGTTCCAGGAGCTAGGCCTTAACACGAATTGCTCGAAAGTTGAAACCTTATTTCCCATAAGAAATAATGTAAATACAATTAATCCGTTCCACCCAAAAATATTCACAAAAAATACATTTTAATTATAGTTTTACATACACAAAACAACATTATTAACACATATGTAATTATAAATACGTACATATTAAATAATAAATACTACAACAGAATAATAAATAACATTTACTTACCTTTATTGAAGAGAGTTGCTGGCATCTGGACGATAGGGAGGAGGACAGGGGGAGGGTGTTATTGTTTGGAAGGGGAATCCCCACTCCCTGCCTTCCTGCTACACTCCCTGCATGCCTGCTACACTCCCTGCATGCCTGCTACACTCCCTGCATGCCTGCTACACTATCTGCATGCCTGCTACACTCCCTGCATGTCTGCTACACTACCTGCATGCCTGCTACACTCCCTGCATGAATGCTACACTCCCTGCATGAATGCTACACTCCCTGCATGAATGCTACACTCCCTGCATGAATGCTACACTCCCTGCATGAATGCTACACTCCCTGCATGCCTGCTACCACTGGGGTGCCACTAGGAAGCTTCTTTGAACCCATGGTGACTTATTTCACAATGACAATCACTAAATCAGCAATAAACAGAGTAAATTTATTGTGAAATGTTTGAAAGAGTGCGCTGGGTAATGTTCTCTCAATGGTAAAAACACTAGACTGGCTTCCTGCGCGGCGTGGCGCGCAAGTGCGGGCAGGCGGACAGGTATGGTACGGACTGCTACATGAGGGAATGGCCTCTACACGAGGGAAACATTTACCGAAAAAAGCGCTCAAAACACGAATTCACCGATATACGGAATAACCGAAACATGAGGGACCACTGTATATTCATCATGGAAAAAATTCCTGACATGGTGACATGGGTCGTGGTTGAGACGTGGAAAGACTGTGTTGAAAGACTCATGAAGGTGGAGTTCCTGATGACAATATGGTGGACCACTGATTGCTTACTAGTGTTGGACTGGTCTGAGGCAAGGTGTATGAAGAAATACCTCACTGGAATATTGCTGTACATTAATGGCCCCTTTCAAGGCAGGCAAAACTGCAGACCTTGAGAATATACAGACAACTTTCACGGCATGTATAAATGTGATAAAGCATCTAAATTACTGGGAACAGTTGAAGTATCTTGATTTGTACTTCATGGAATGCAGGCGAGAAAGATACATGATAATACAGTGGACCCCCGGATTACGTCATTATTTCGTTCCAGAATGCTGTTCAAGTGCCGTTACCAAACGAATTTGTTCCCATAAGGAATAATGTAAATTAGATTAGTCCTTTTAGACCCCCAAAATACACTTACAAAAGCACTTACAAAAATACACTTACATAATTGTTCGAGTTTGGAGCAGTACGTAATCCAGGGGTCCACTGTATACACTTGGAAAATCCTAGAAGGACTAGTCCCAAATCTGCACCTGAAAATTGCTACCTACAAAAGCAAAAGACTCGGTAGATCCAACATCCCCCCCAATGAAAAGCAGGGGCACCACAAGTACGCTAAGAGACAACACAATAAGTGTCAGGGGGCCAAGACTGTTCAACTGCCTCCCAGCATGAATAAGGGGTAATACCAACAGACCCCTGGCTGTCTTCAAGGAGTTGGACAGGCACCTAAAGTCAGTATCTGACCAGCCGGGTTGTGGTTCGTACATCGGTTTACGTGTGACCAGCAGTAACAGCCTGGTTGATCAGGTCCTGATCCACCATGAGGCCTGGTCATGGACTGGGCCTCAGGGGTGTTGACCCCCAAAACCCCCTTTGTTTGCTTGTTTATGACAACATTTCAATCCGACTTGGACTATTAACCTAATTTTCCAAATAACAAATACACAGCTACAAAAATGACCAAACCACTCATGATAAAGTAAATATAAATGCTGTACATACTTCTTGATTTTGTCTTCTCAGTCCTGTAACAGACTACTGTATATTGGATTCGTTCATTTATGAGTGCAGAAACTAGAAGAGATGAGTGCCAAGTGAGTGTAAAACGAAAGCCTGTATTTGTTTTACATGATGGTAGGATTGCTGGTGTCTTTTTTCTGTCTCATAAACATGCAAGATTTCAGGTACATCTTGCTACTTCTACTTACACTTAGGTCACACTACACATTCATGTACAAGCATATATATACACACCCCTCTGGGTTTTCTTCTATTTTCTTACTAGTTCTTGTTCTTATTTCCTCTTATCTCCATGGGGAAGTGGAACAGAATTCTTCCTCCATAAGCCATGCGTGTCGTAAGAGGCGACTAACATGCTGGGAGCAAGGGGCTGGTAACCCCTTCTCCTGTATATATTACTAAATGTAAAATGGGAAACTTTCGTTTTTCATTTTGGGCCACCCCACTATGGTGGGAAACGGCCGACGTGTTGAAAGAAAGAAAGATTATTATTATAAATTATCTGATTAGCAAAGTTTTCAAATATCCATCCAATTAAATTTTGATAATTGTCAAGTTATTATTTATAATATAATAATTACAAATTAAATCATCAAAAACTACTTATAATAATCAACTAAATAGTAATTATTAATTATTCTCTAAACTCCCAATAAATTATTATAAATTACCACACTGGCTATTTCCTATAAACATGGTCACCATCACACATACAACAGCTCTCTTACCAAAAGTACAGATATCGCAGTTCAAATGATCCTGCTAACCACAACAGTGCCATCCATCCTTCAGAATGAAGGCACTGTACCTACTTCCCATTCCCAGACTTCAAGTCTGGCTAACAGGTTTCCCTGAATTCCTTCAAATGAACACTGCAGCAGGCCTACTGGCCCATGCTAGGCATGTCCAACTCTCACCCACTCATGTACCCATTCAACCTATATTTAAAGCTACCCAAAGTTCTTGCCCCGATGATGCTACCTGGGAATTTGATCCACACATTTACAGCTCTATTGCCTAACTAGTAATGTACTTCCCTATATCCTTTCTAAATCTAAATTTATCCAATTTGAATCCTTTGTTTTGAGTCCTGTCTTGGTTAAATTTTTTCAACACATTATTTGTATTCCTTTGAAGATACTCTGCTTACACTCCAACAACACATCTAATCCCAAAATAAACTTCTTTTCACTCACTAATACACACTCAAATGCTGGATGCTCAAGCCCCTACCACTCAAAACCTCTTTTACACCCTCCCTGGAAACCTTCTAAGGTATACACCTCCTACTCCTCTTGTCCATCCTCAGATGCAGATATACACACCCTTTGTCATATTATTTTGCTTCATCCTTTCTACATAAATAAGTCATCTCAACAATGCCTCCACCTCAGTTATAACATTCATGGAGATTTTTATTAAAAATATTAACCTCTAAGGAGTGATAACCCATAAAAGCATGTAAGTGTGGCGTATTCCCATTAGGGTGCTCTGTTGATAGGATCCTCAGCTCACACACTAAGGAACCAGGAACCATTCCCAACAATAAGTAGGTACCCAAGTGTTAGTTAACTGTTGTGAGATTGCATCCTGGGGGAAAATTAAGACCCCCCCAATGGAAATAAGACAGACAGTCCCCGATGATGCACTGACTTAACTGGGTTACCCTTCTTACAGCTTCCTCCTTCCTGCAACATTGATATACCAGGCCTAACAACCATACAAAAGTGTTGGCACTACTATACAGTGCTCTAGTACATTCCCTGTTTTGTTCATGCAATTAGTAGCGGCCTCAGCTCACAAAATGATAGCTGAAGATTCGGTCCTTGGACGAGTGGATAAGATAAGGACTCCAATGAAAATAAGTCACTCTGTCTGACTTTTTTGGGTTATCCTGGGTTCTCTACACATATGCTGCTATGTATGATAATCTATGTAACTGTATTTGTGTATACCTGAATAAACTTACTTATTCTAATTTTTAACCCTGGAGGGTTAACCACCCAGGATAACTCAAGAAAGTCAGTGCGTCATCGAGGACTGTCTGTCTTATTTCCATTGTGGTCCTTCAATCCTGTCCACCAGGATGCCACCCACACCAGTTGACTAATATCTACTTACTGCTAGGTGAACAGGGACAGCAGGTGTAAGGAAACATGCCCAATGTTTCCACCCATGCCGGGAACTGAACCACGGACACTCAAGTGTGGGAGGAGAGTGTTGTCTACCAGACCATGGGACACCACGTTAACTTACACCTGCTGCCCTTTTTCACCTAGCAGTAAATAGGTACCTGGATGTTGACCAGTTGTTGTGCTTCATCCTGGGTAATATGCCAGACTGTTTGATGGCAGTGGTTTTATTGAGTTATGCTAGCTAAGCCCCCGGATTAATAATCCAAATACTTTTTTTCCACAAAACATCAACACTGTACCTACTTTCATACGTCGATTAAGTCACAGTATCTGACTTTACTGAGTTATCCTGTGTTTAATTGACATAGTACACCCTATATGTTGTTTTGTTGTTGGGGTTTAATAGGGCCACTGACAGCATACGCCGTATCGAGCCCTGCCGTCCAATGCTCGGAGAAGGAACCTCGACCAAAGTGGAAGGATGTTAGACTAATAACTGCGCATTATATGTCCCTAATACGCCCTGAAGCCAGCAAGAATGTGCAGGTACAGGCCAATATCTCCTGACGGTCTGGAGGATCAAACCCCTCCCCATTAAGAAGGAGATGTAGGGTTAAATATTGCACCCCAAACGTGTGCAAGGCCGCACGGAGAACAGTCCATGCAGAGTGATAACGTGGGCACCACAGTAGGAAGTGTTCCACCGTCTCAGGCTGTACTCACCTACCTAATTGTGGTTGCAGGGGTCGAGGTGAGGGACACCACGGGCAGTACGGAGAGTCCGTCATTCGAAGGCGGTGTAGATGAGCCGCCCGTCGTGAGTGCCCAACCCGGAGGCGAGTCAGTGCAACATCCACTGAGCGATTGGGATGGCGAGCCCAAGGGCAGGGACCATTGAAAGATCGGACAGAACTCAATGCCGAAGTAGAGAGGGAGCATACCAGTTCATTCTCATTGGATTGGATTACTCGATTACTCAGTGCGGTCACAGCAGCTTTGACTTTCGGTTTTCAGTCTCCCTACGATCCCCGTTGGGGAGGGGAATTTATACCTTCATCACGATGAGTTATGCAAATCATGTCAAGATCAAACCCAACAGTGGCACTGTGAATGATTCTTCAAAACTTGCTCTAGCAGTTGCTGTTCGGAGCGTGCTACAGGTGAAGTTCAACACCATATTGACCCTGAAAGAAGCATTTATTGTTGTCTGCAACGATGATGAAGTTGCAGAGAAGCTACTCACTACAACAGCCACCACCACTCTCTCTGATCGAGGATTTACTGTCATGTCATCTCCAGCTCTCAGGGCAAGGAGGACAGTTTTCCTTAAGAAACTTGATAAGCTTCTCACAGTTCAACCTATCGACGAACTCAAGACATCCATTGAAGATCAAAACTCATGGGCCACAGTGGAAAGCATCATGAAAATACCTACAGCTTCCTCCATGCTCAAGGTCACGTTTACTGACGTCAACATGGTTGCCACTGCATTAGCCGACGGTCTTGCTGTATATTATTACTTCGTCAGCCCCACCTGCATCGAAGCTGAGAGATTCCACTACATGTCTCACTGTTGGACCTGTTACTCTTATGCACACAACACCAAAGACTGTCCTGTGAAGGAAAAGAAGTTTTGCACTACATGTAGTAGTGAAGGCCATGATTTTAGATCATGCACCGCCGCTGCTCCACCAACACCATCTTGCCTCAATTGTAAAAGCAACGATCACCACACTCTTGCTGCTAAATGTCCCACTCGTAAAGACATTATGAAGAAGACCCAAGAAGCAGCACAGAAAAAGTCATCTTCAAAATCACCCACCTATGCTGCTATTACAAAACTACAAGCTACCACAACTAAAATTCTCCAACCTTCCACGCAACCTACTACTACCAAAATCGCATCTGCCAGTGACCCAACCACCATCTACTACTGTATGGTCTATGCTAGGGATGTATCGGATATCCGTATCTGCATCCCCGGAGCATCCGCATGAAACAACTAGACCGATTGAAACAAAATAAATCGCCGGGTCCTGATGAGCTTTTTGCAAGGGTTCTTAAGGAATGCAAAATGGAACTCTGTGAACCATTATCTAACATTTTTAATTTATCTCTTCAAACAGGTGTAGTGTCTGATATGTGGAAGATGGCTAATGTAATTCCTATTTTTAAAGCAGGGGACAAGTCACTACCGTCAAATTACCGCCCAATAAGCCTTACATCAATTGTAGGCAAATTACTAGAGTCAATTATAGCTGATATTATTAGAAGCCATCTAGATGACCATAAATTGATTAATGAGACTCAGCATGGATTCACGAGGGGCCGTTCCTGCCTATCTAATTTATTAACCTTCTTCAGTAAAGCTTTTGAGGCTGTTGATCATGATAAAGAATTCGATATTGTTTATTTAGACTTTAGTAAGGCTTTTGATAGAGTACCGCACCAGAGACTGTTAAAGAAAGTGGCAGCTCATGGCATTGGGGGAAAAGTGTTGTCATGGATCAAGTCATGGCTCACCAATAGGAAGCAGAGAGTGTGCATAAATGGGGTTAAATCCGAATGGTGGTGTTCCACAGGGATCAGTCTTAGGCCCGTTGTTATTTATAATATATATCAATGACCTTGACGAGGGAATTACTAGTGATATGAGCAAATTCGCCGACGACACGAAGATAGGTAGGATAATTGATTCAAACATTGATGTCATAGAACTTCAGGAAGATTTAGACAAACTTAATTCGTGGTCAGAAAAGTGGCAGATGCAGTTCAATGTAGATAAATGCAAGGTTCTGAAGCTCGGGAGGGTCCATAACCCAAGCACTTATAAGTTAAATAACGTAGAACTTAGCCATACAGATTGCGAGAAGGACTTGGGGGTGATGGTTAGCAGCAACCTTAAACCAAGACAGCAATGCCTAAGCGTACGTAATAAGGCAAATAGATTACTGGGATTTATATCAAGAAGTGTTAGCAACAGAAGTCCTGAGGTTATATTACAGCTTTAAACATCATTAGTAAGGCCTCACCTAGATTACGCAGCTCAGTTCTGGTCTCCATATTACAGAATGGACATAAATTCGTTAGAAAACATTCAGCGTAGAATGACTAAATTAATACATAGCATTAGAAATCTTCCTTACGAAGAAAGATTGAAGACCCTTAAATTACATTCACTTGTAAGACGTAGAATGAGGGGAGACATGATCGAGGTATACAAGTGGAAAATGGGTATTAATAAAGGGGATATAAATAAGGTCTTGAGGGTATCTCACCAAGAGAGAACCCGCAATAATGGATTCAAGTTGGATAAGTTTAGATTTCGAAAGGATATAGGAAAGTATTGGTTTTGGAAATAGGGTAGTTGATGAGTGGAACAGTCTGCCTAGTAGCGTTATTCAAGCAAGGACCTTGGGTAGTTTAAATTTAGGTTGGACAAATTCATGAGTGAGAGGTTGGATTTGAGTGGGAATTGCACATGAGTAAATAAAATGATCAAAGCTTATTTCTTGGGTAGCATTGAAAATTAGGTTGAACAAATGTTCTGTTAGTGGGATGGAATGTGAAGGACTTGCCTAGTATGGGCCAACAGGCCTGCTGCAGTGTTCCTCCTTTCTTATGTTCTTATGTTCTTATTCTTACATCCGCATCCGTATTTTTTCTAAATGAGACATCCGCATCCGTATTTTCTAAGAACATAAGAAAGGAGGAACACTGCAGCAGGCCTGTTGGCCATACTAGGCAGGTCTACAATCCGTCCCACTAACAGAACACTTGCTCAATCTAATTTTCAATGCTAAGAAATAAGCTTTGATAATTCTATTTACTCATGTGCGAGTCCCATCAAATCAACCCTCTCACTCATGATTTATCCAACCTAAATTGAAACTACCCAAGGTCTAGCTTCAATACCCTACTAGGCAGACTGTTCACTCATCAACTACCCTATTTCCAAACCAATACTTTCCTATATCCTTTCTAAATCTAAACTTATCTAACTTGAATCCATTATTGCGGGTTCTCTCTTGGAGAGAATGCAGATGTTATATACACAGATTTTGCAAAAGCCTTTGACAAGTGTGACCATGGTGTAATAGCACACAAAATGCGTGATAAAGGAATAACAGGAAAAGTTGGTAGATGCATCTATAATTTCCTAACAAGTAGAACACAAAGAGTAGTAGTCAACAGAGTAAAGTCTGAGGCAGCTACTGTGAAAAGCTCTGTTCCACAAGGCACAGTACTTGCTCCCATCCTGTTCCTCATCCTCATATCGGACATAGACAGGGATATAAGCCACAGTGCTGTGTCTTCCTTTGCAGATGACACCCGAATCTGTATGACAGTGTCCACCATTGAAGACACTGCAAGACTCCAAGCAGACATAAACCAAATCTTTAAATGGGGTGCAGAAAACAATATTAAGTTCAATGATGAGAAATTTCAATTACTCAGATACGGAAAAAGTGAAGAAATTAAAATCTCATCGGAGTACAAAACAAATTCCAACCACACAATAGAGCGAAAAACTAATGTCAAAGACCTGGGAGTGATCATGTCAGGATCCTTTAAGATTTAGATTGCCGAAATGGCTGTTTTCACCATATCCATCCTTGGACGCAAGAGCATATCTTCAAGGACCATAACAAAGTAGCAATTGCATCTGCTCGAAAAATGACAGGATGGATAATGAGAACCTTCAAAACCAGGGATGCCAAGCCCATGTTGACACTTTACAGATCGCTTGTTCTATCTAGGCTGGAATATTGCTGCATACTAATTGCACCTTTCAAGGTGGGTGAAATTGCTGACCTAGAAAATGCGCAGAGAACCTTCACGGCACGCATAACTGCGATAAACCACCTCAATTACTGGGAACGCTTGAAGTTCCTAAACCTGTACTCTCTAGAACGCAGGTGGGAGAGATACATTATTATATACACATGGAAAATTCTCGAGGGATTAGTACCAAACTTGCACACGAAAATCACTCCCTACGAAAGCAAAAAACTCGGCAGGTGATGTAACATCCCCCCAATGAAGAGCAGGGGTGCCACTAGCACGTTGAGGGACAACACAACAAGTGTCAGGGCCCCAAGATTGTTCAACTGCCTCCCAGCATACATCAGGGGGATTACCAACAAACCCCTGGCTGTCTTCAAGCAGGCACTGGACAGGCACCTAAAGTCGGTACCTGACCAGCCAGGCTGTGGTTCGTACGTTGGATTGTGTGCGGCCAGCAGTAACAGCCTGGTTGATCAGGCTCTGGTCCAACATGAGGCCTGGTCACAGACCAGGCCGTGGGGGCGTTGACCCCTGGAATTCTCTCCAGGTAAACTCCAGGTAAGTGATCCCTTGATTTCTGTGTTCAACTAGCCAGTAAGTGATTCACTTCTTCGTTGTATACATTGTACTTATATTATTTTTTTTTATTCATTTGTTCAATGTTTCCTTGAGCAAGTTTACTCTCAGTATTCATATTTAAATTTAAGTGTTATCATTATTCTCCTTGCACTCTAGTATTTACTTAATTTACAATAAAAGTTAATTAAAGTGTTCAGTCTACATATTCCCAGTGCACAATTAACTTTTATTGCCGCATTAATCCCTTCTGCAACTTACTTTATTGTTCTCCAATGACTAATTTCTGCAATTATTTTATATAGTTTTTTGTGCTCTATTTTAATTTACTTATTGTTTATTTCTGACAAGTGCTAAAATTTAAATTCAGTGCAATCTTTTCAGTATTACACTTCTTTTAATTCTGTCAGTATTGCATATTAGTTTCTTAGTTTTATTCCTTTTAGGAAATTTGTTTTCCAGTATATTTTCAAATTGCATAAAATTACTGTTTGTATTTCTACTTTGCATTGTTTTACATTTTTACTAGTATACTTCTTGATTGAATTAAGAGTAAAGACAGCTCACTTTTACAATTAATTCACATTGCAGTAATATTTCCCATGTCATTGTATTTTCAATGTATTTCCTTATTTTATACAGTGTAATTCAGTGAGTTGTCAATTCTCATGCAGTGTACCTTAGACATTTTAATTACTTGTAATGTCTGCAATATTTTTATTTTAATGAGGTATCATATTAGGTGGCAGTAGCCTGTATTGTGTAATATTTTTGTGATCAATATTACCTACCATTCTACCTCTCTTTATTCTCATCTTGTGATTTGTGATTAGGTGTAAGACCTTGTCTGTACAATCCATTATTGTAGCATATTATTAACACCCATACAAGAAGTCTGAATGTTTATGTTAGACTTTATGTTAGACTTTATGTTAGACTTCTAACTATTTTTAATTATAGTAAATATGAGTAGTAACCTGAGTTAAATAAGTACATGTACATAATTGGAAGTGTTCATTGAACTGGAACCCTGTCTTACACGAGATACCTGTAAGTGATCCCTTGATTTCTGTGTTCAACAGCCAGTAAGACATAGCCCCGCTCCACAAAGGGGGCAGTAAAGCAATAACAAAGAACTACAGACCAATTGCGCTAACGTCCCATATCATAAAAATCTTTGAAAGGGTTCTAAGAAGCAAGATCGCCACCTATCTTGATACCCATCAATTGCACAACCCAGGACAGCATGGGTTTAGAGCAGGCCGCTCCTGTCTGTCCCAACTACTGGACCACTACGACAAGGTCCTGGATGCTCTAGAAGATAAACAGAATGCAGATGTTATATACACAGATTTTGCAAAAGCCTTTGACAAGTGTGACCATGGTGTAATAGCACTCAAAATGCGAGGATTAGTACCAATCTTGCACACGAAAATCACTCCCTACGAAAGCAAAAGACTCGGCAGGTGATGTAACATCCCCCCAATGAAGAGCAGTGGTGCCACTAGCACGTTGAGGGACAACACAACAAGTGTCAGGGGCCCAAGATTGTTCAACTGCCTCCCAGCATACATCAGGGGGATTACCAACAAGCCCCTGGCTGTCTTCAAGCAGGCACTGGACAGGCACCTCAAGTCGGTACCTGATCAGCCGGGCTGTGGTTCGTACGTTGGACTGCATGCGGCCAGCAGTAACAGCCTGGTTGATCAGGCTCTGGTCCATCAGGAGGACTGGTCACAGACCGGGCCGCGGGGCGTTGACCCCTGGAATTCTCTCCAGGTAGACTCCAGGTAGTGTTCACTTCTTCGTTGTATACATTGTACGTATATTATTTTTTTTATTCATTTGCTCAATGTTTCCTTGAGCAAGTTCACTCAGTATTCATATTTAAAGTTAAGTGTTATCATTATTCTCCTGGAGTCTACCTGGAGAGAATTCCAGGGGTCAACGCCCCCGTGGCCCGGTCCATGACCAGGCCTCCTGTTGGACCAGAGCCTGATCAACCAGGCTGTTACTGCTGGCCGCACACAGTCCAACGTACGAACCACAGCCTGGCTGGTCAGGTACCGACTTTAGGTGCCTGTCCAGTGCCTGCTTGAAGACAGCCAGGGGTTTGTTGGTAATCCCCCTTATGTATGCTGGGAGGCAGTTGAACAATCTTGGGCCCCTGGCACTTATTGTGTTGTCCCTCAACGTGTTAGTGGCACCCCTGCTTTTCATTGGGGGGATGTTACATCGCCTGCCGAGTCTTTTGCTTTCGTAGGGAGTGATTTTCGTGTGTAAGTTTGGTACTAATCCCTCGAGAATTTTCCACGTGTATATAACAATGCATCTCTCCCGCCTGCGTTCTAGGGAGTACAGGTTTATAAACTTCAAGCGTTCCCAGTAATTGAGGTGGTTTATCGCAGTTATGCGTGCCGTGAAGGTTCTCTGCACATTTTCAAGGTCAGCAATTTCACCTACCTTGAAAGGTGCAGTTAGTGTGCAGCAATATTCCAGCCTAGATAGAACAAGCGATTTCTAAAGTGTCAACATGGGCTTTGCATCCCTGGTTTTGAAGGTTCTCATTATCCATCCTGTCATTTTTCTAGCAGATGCGATTGCTACGGTGTTATGGTCCTTTAAGGTGAGATCCTCTGACATGATCACTCCCAGGTCTTTGACATTAGTTTTTCGCTCTATTGTGTGGTTGGAATTTGTTTTGTACTCCGATGAGATTTTAATTTCCTCTCGTTTTCCGTATCTGAGTAATTGAAATTTCTCATCATTGAACTTCATATATTGTTTTCTGCAGCCCATTTAAAGATTTGGTTTATGTCTTGCAGTGTCTTCAACGGTGGACACTGTCATACAGATTCGGGTGTCATATGCAAAGGAAGACACGGCATTGTGGCTTATATCCCTGTCTATGTCCGATATGTGGATGAGGACCAGGATGGGAGCGAGTACTGTGCCTTGTGGAACAGAGCTTTTCACCGTAGCCGCCTCAGACTTTACTCTGTTGACTACTACTCTTTGTGTTCTACTTGTTAGGAAATTATAGATCCATCTACCAACTTTTCCTGTTATTCCTTTATCACGCATTTTGTGTGCTATCACACCATGGTCATACTTGTCAAAGGCTTTTGCAAAGTCTGTATGTAACATCTGCATTCTGTTTGTCCTCTAGAGCATCCAGGACCTTGTCATAGTGGTCCAGTAGTTGGGACAGACAGGAGCGACCTGCTCTAAACCCATGCTGCCCTGGGTTGTGTAATTGATGGTTATCTAGATGAGTGGCGATCTTGCTTCTTAGAACCCTTTCAAAGATTTTTATGATATGGGACGTTAGCGCTATTGGTCTGTAGTTCTTTGCCATTGCTTTACTGCCGCCTTTGTGGAGTGGGTCTATGTCTGTTGTTTTTAGTAACTGCGGGACTACCCCAGTGTTTATGCTCCCTCTCCATAGGATGTTAAAAGCACGTGATAGGGGCTTCTTGCAGTTCTTGATGAACACTGAGTTCCATGAGTCGGGGCCTGGAGCGGAGTGCATGGGCATGTCATTTATCGCGTTTTCAAAGTCATGTGGCGTCAGGGTAATGTCAGATAGGCTTGCGTCTACCAGGTTCTGTGGCACTCTCATAAAAAAATCATTTAGGTCTTCAACTTTTAGTCTGGTTAGCGGCTCGCTAAAAACTGAGTCATAATGGGACTTTAGTAACTCACTCATTTCCTTGCTGTCATCTGTGTAAGACCCATCTCGTTTTAGTAGGGGCCCAATACTGGATGTTGTTCTCGACTTTGTTTTGGCATAAGAAAAGAAATACTTTGGGTTTCTTTCAATTTCATTTATGGCTTTTAGTTCTTCCCGCGTTTCTCGATTCCTGTAAGATTCCTTTAGTTTTAATTCGATGTTTGCTATTTCTCTGATCAGTGCCTCCCTACGTATTTCAGATATATTGGCCTCTTGTAGCCGCTCTGTTATTCTTTGCCTTCGCCTGTATAAGGAGCGCCTCTCTCTTTCTAGTTTACATCTTCTCCTCCTTTTCCTTAAGGGAATTTGCCTTGAGCAAACCTCAAGTGCCACAGAGTTAATTTGTTCTAGACATAGGTTAGGATCCGTGATGCTTAGGCTATCTTCCCAGTTTATATCATTTAGGATTTGGTTTACTTGGTCCCACCTTATGTTTTTGTTATTGAAGTTAAAATTTGGGAGAAGGCTCCTCACGACTGATCACATTTTGTCGATTTGGGGCCCCCCCTCATGCATGTCTGGACCTCTATTATGTTGTGATCTGAGTATATCGTTTTTGATATGATGACATTTCGTATCAGATCATCATTGTTAGTGAAGATGAAGTCCAGTGTATTCTCCAATCTTGTAGACTCTATTATTTGCTGGTTTAAGGTGAATTTGGTGCAGAGATTTAAAAGCTCGTGTGTGTGCGAGTTTTCATCTGAGCTGCCTCCTGGTGTTATCTCTGCTACCACATTATTTGCAATATTCCTCCATTTTAGGTGCCTTAGGTTGAAGTCCCCCAGGAGCAAGATGTTGGGGGCAGGGGCTGGAAGGTTTTCCAGACATTGGTCAATTTTCAGAAGCTGTTCCTGGAATTGTTGGGACGTTGCATCCGGAGGCTTGTATACAACCACGATGACCAGGTTTTGATTCTCAATCTTTACTGTTAAAACTTCAACTACATCATTTGAGGCATTTAGTAGTTCTGAGCATATAAGTGACTCTGTGATATACAGGCAAACCCCCCTCCCCTTTTGCCTGTTCACTCTGTCACATCTGTATAGGTTGTAGCCAGAGATCCATATTTCATTGTCCAAGTGATCCTTTATGTGGGTCTCTGTGAAAGCCGCAAACATTGCATTTGACTCTGTAAGCAGTCCACGGATGTAAGGTATCTTGTTGTTTGTTGCTGGCTTTAGACTCTGTATATTTGCAAAGATGAATGTCGTTGGATTGGTGGTATGGAGGGGGGTCTTTTTTTCCTGGCACTAATATCTGTTGTTCTGGAGTGGAGGCCATTGACTGTGGTTCCACTCCAGAAATGATTGCAGTTGGTGTATGATTTCTGTCATTTCCTGCCAGCTTTTTTTCCTTCCTTGCGCTAAAAAACCTCTCTCTCTGGAGTGACTTTGGCTACCCAGGTTTTCCCATGGTCTGGATGTTCTGTGTCGTCTTGTACCCTTTAGGTGGTGTGCCTGGCAATATAGGTTATAGCACTGTCTTTCCTGAACTGATGAGTGACACATTTCAGGGTGGAAAAGCTTACAGAAAGGGAGGTTGCATTTTCCTGTTGTCATATGGGCACGGCATTTTCTGGGGTGGTCAAAGTTGCATGTCCCATCTGTTTTCCCAGAAATTCCATGCCTGCAGATACCAAATGCATAATATTTACATAGGCCTGGTTTGTGTTTGCTTTGTTTTTTGTGACTGTATTCCCTAATGTATTTCCTGCAGATGGTGTTCCTTTAAAGGTGTATGTGTGTTAATTCACTTGTACCGCTACAAGGGCAGTACACTTAGAAGTGGCACAGGATTTGTCTGCAGAACAGTTCATACAGCTGTTTCGTAAACTTGCAGCTAGGAGATCCTGTCCGAGACTAATGATTTCAGATAATGCCACTAACTTTGTAGCGGGAGCGCAACATTTGAGGGAATTAAATGAGAGTAATGATGGACAGTCTCTGTTAAATCAGCGAGGGTATGGCTGGAAGTTTATAACTCCCAGGGCCCGTTGGCAAGGGGGATTGTATGAAAGACTGATAGCTAAATACTCATATTATAAATTACTTTAAAAAATGTTCAATGTTATTTTCCTTAAGATAATCTCAATTTTATATTAACATCCTCCTAAACACTTGTTACAATGTAATATCATCATATTGTAATTTTAACAGTGTAATATCATCATATTGTAATTTGAAATCAAATATATAACTAGAAAAATCTCAATAAATTTCTCTAATATTATGTACATAGTCTCTAAGTCATTAGATTAAGCTGCCCCTAATGCCATGGTATGTCAGTGGCTCTCCTTGCACTTCAGTTTGTGATTGTAACTACAGATATCTATAAAATTGCAATGAAATAAAATTTACTTTACTTTACTACTTTACTAATGAAGAGGAGGGGCCAGGAGCTGTGACTCGACCCCTGCAACCACAAACAGGTGAGCACACACATACAAGTTTAAGTGGTAGTGCGTTATTGACAGTGGACAAAGTCAGTGTATTTTTCCATAATGGTTGATAATATGCCACTGTGGATAAAATACTTTGACATTTCTTGAACATTTCTGAGTGAGTTGTTTCTGAATTCATTAATTTTATAGCATTCCAGAACATAATGACGCAAGGTGTTACAATTGTCCATTTGGCAGTAGTGACATCCAAGAGGTTTCTTATTTTGTTGGATGCACCATAGACATGTGGCTCCTCCTACATAACAGAATGATGATAGATGGACTGACTGGTGTCATTCTTCCTCAGGTTCAAGTCAGTGAAGTTCAGTTGACTTTTTTTCGTATTATTGTTCTCAAACTACTAACTGACAACCCAAGATTATAATCTACTCCCTCTTTGAAGGCATATGTCTTTGCCCATTCAGCAGTTCTATCATGCATCTAAAGACCATTGTGAGACGGAATCCACAGAAGGTGCACTCCTACTCCACTGTTCACGATTCTATCATACTTGTGTCTGGCTTATGGCACAAGCATGCCACAATTGATACTTAAGAAGTTGAGAACGTTTATGGATGAACAAGAATCATTTACAATACAAGTGTCAATCTTTGTTACATGGACGCATTTCAGTGTAAAGAGTATGGCAAACAGTTCAGTTTGAAGGGTAGAGGCCCAGTTATTGATGCGCTATGAGATATGAGAGCCATCACTCTGTAAGACAACAGTAGCACTACCAGCTGCACCGGTGGATTGGTGAACAGAACCAGATTATAGATTTTGCCACCGAAGTGGCTAGTTTATTGTGCACCCCATATCCATCCTGTGGACGGTAGCGCAAGAGCATATGGATACACAAAAGGGTTAACAATTGTACATTTGGATTTATATCTACATTTCACTTATCTGTTACAAGCAAATTTAGGAAATTTGCTAAGTATAACTGGTATCTTATTTTCATGAATAATATATCTTGACATGTCACATAGGTTATTATACTGTCTATCTCTATATTCCTCAATAAGTGGACAATTAAGCACATAGTGTTCAAGACAGTGACCATATGCCTGATCACATAATTTGCATTTAGTTCGATCATCATTTGTGTCTCCCAAACTGCCAGAAGTATCTGTAGCCAAGCCTAAGCCTGGCCACTACAACATCAGTCAGTCTGTTCACATTGCAAGTTGCTCCACAAACATGCCCATCTATGCTCACGTTATCATGAGCACAGATAGGCACGTTCATGGAAATTAGATTTGGATTTATATCTACAGTTCACTTATCTGTTACAAGCAAATTTAGGAAATTTGCTTAGTATAACTGGAATCTTATTTTCATTAATAAGATATCTTGACATGTCACATAGGTTATTATACTGTCTATCTCTATATTCCTCAATAAGTGGACAATTAAGCACATAGTGTTCAAGACAGTGACCATATGCCTGATCACATAATTTGCATTTAGTTTGATCATCATCTGTGTGTCTCCCAAACTGCCAGAAGTACTTGTAGCCAAGCCTAAGCCTGGCCACTACAACATCAGTCAGTCTGTTCACATTGCAAGTTGCTCCATAAACATACTTATCTATGTTCATGTTATCATAGTGGGTTATAGATCTACTCAGGCTTCTAACTGCATTCCTATAGCAATCATTTTCATTATTTATTTCTCTCCCAATATTATTCCTAATGCTAGACACAGATATACCAAAGTTATATTCTACATTCTCCTTCTGGGTGCTCTTCTTGGCTAACATATCAACTTTATCATGAAGTAGTAATCCAATGGGTGATGGAATCCATAGCAATTGTACATTAATTCCTTTGTCCCGGATTTTTGAGTATCTATACCTGGCTTCTCCAATGAGCATGCTGTTAGAGTCCATAAACATAAAAAAATTGTGAAAGTGTGCCTTGTGACTAAGGCATCAATACAGCTTAAGGCATCCTGCTTGACTAAGGCGGAAAGGGAGGGATAGTGATTTGGAACGGGGTAATTGCCCATGGAGCCAATACATCTCTGTATTATAGTATGTTTCGGGCACAATTCCTTCCTCCAGACATCGTGAAGCAGGATTCAATACGGCGGAAGCCATGGCGGCCCTAAAATACTCCAACAACAACAACAAATAAAACTAATAATTTAACGCAAGGATTCCAATGGAAATAAATGACACTGCTTGATTTCATTGAGTTATCCTAGATTGAATTCTACATAATTTATTATATTAAACTATTGTATAAGTTTCGATTATGCACGAGGCCAAAATAAAAACTTTCTCTCTCACATGATCCCGGCGAGGTGCAGACAGCCACCGTAAGTGTCCTATTTATTCCACATGTGAGGAGCTTTTAGGAGTTGTTAGTGACCATGGAATGATATAATTATTACTGGGTGCTGTCGTTATAGTTTGTTGCTGGATTAAACTGCAATACGACTGTGTGTGTGTGGATGGTTGAGGATAAATATATGGACGGTGATATCACCAGGTCTGGTGAACGTCAGCGAAGCCTCGGTTTCCTTTTATTATAAGTCGTGTGTTCGTACAGTTTTCATTACTATGTATGTATTTGTAATAAAAGTCCTCGGCTAATATTGGGTTGAGGTTCTTACCCAGATTGAGCCAATATTGTTGTATCTCCCTCTGAATGTCACCTTGTCTTGACTTTTTTTGGGTTATCATAGGTAATTACACATATGCTGCTGTGTGTGATCATTTATGTAACTATTTATGTGTACATGAACCTGAATAAAAACTTACTTAAGGATGTTCCTTGACGCTGGTGAGGGGTTCTTGATATAAGGAATGGGACAGCGCTGTATGACCCTAGAAGGTTTAGCGCTTTGTTTTGATTCTAATAATAATAATAAGGAATCGGAGCTGCCCTTCCTTTCCTCGAATCGAACCTGAATATCTTCCATTTCCTCATGTTCTGCATGATCCCTATGGGTTTAGCGTAAGTATGTGGTCCCCACGAATGTGATGACAATAATTAACTTAGTCTTTTGCCCTAAATGCTGTGCATCGCATGGACTTAATGGTTATTTCACATTTTATAAATGCTGTGATGGGAAATAAAGAATCTAAAGCTAAACAAGGAACATCATTCAGCTCATGCCATGTGAGCGGTAGTCCTGAAGACCACACACAACAGGTCCAGGAACTAGGGCTCAATTTTATCGTAGCTATACAACATTCTGTAGGAATGAACAGCTTACAAAATTAAAAAAAAAATGGGCTTGGTTACAGTAGTAATGAGCTTATATCTAGTGAAGTTAACAAATTTCGAAGTCAACGACGTCGGTGAGTTATCCAGACGAGTGACTCGGCGACTTTGTGTAACCCACAAGTTTTCCAACAATATAATTAAGGTTTATTTTAGGTTAGTACTATATGGCCATTTTGTTATATGGGCACGTTCTGTAATATGGAAACTATGCAATTCAATGCTGCAGTGTTTGCAGTACAGCTAAGAGAGAGTATTCAATTTCCTGGTTTAAAATCAAGGTACGTCCCGGACTTAAGATAAGATTTCTTCGGATTTTTAACCCCGGAGTGTTAGCCACCCAGGATAACCCAAGAAAGTCAGTGCGTCATCGAGGACTGTCTGTCTTATTTCCATTGGGATCCTTAATCTTGTCCCCCAGGATGCGACCCACACCAGTCGACTAACAACCCAGGTACCTATTTGCTGCTAGGTGAACATGACAACAGGTGTAAGGAAACATGTCAAAATGTTTCCACCCGCCGGGAATCAAACCCAGGCCCTCCGTGTGTGAAGCGAGAGCTCTAGCCACCAGACTTATACTGCAAACCTTTATATTATTGGTAAGGCCCTCTCTAGGATGGTTTCTTCTTGCCAGTGAGATCTTAAATCAAGGAAAGTTCATGATGTTAGTGTGAGGCTCTTGGATTCAAGGAAGATTCTTTGATGGCTGAGAGGGATTCTTTAAAAAAAAAAAAGTTCCTTGATGTCAGTGAGGGGCTCTTGATTCAAGGAAGATTCCTTGATGCCAGTGACAAACTTGATTCAAAGCTGGTGCCTTAATATCTGGAGGTTAATGCCCCTGCGGCTTGGTCCATGACCAAGCCTCCTGTTGGATCAGGGGCTGATCAACCAGGCTGTTACTTCTGGCCACACACAGTTCAGTGTTTGACCCACAGCCCAGCTGGTAAAGTACAGACTTTAGGAACCTATCCAGTTCCCTTTTAAAGACATGCAGGGGTCTTATGTATGATGGAAGGCTGTTAAACAGTCTTGGGCCCCTGGCACTTAATGTATTTTCTCTCAGTGTACTTATTACACTCCTGCATTTCATTGGGGGGTATGGTAGTGTCTGCCAAGTCTTTTGCTTTCATAGGGAGTAATTTCTGTGTTCAAATTTGAGAATACGTATTTCCTCTAGGATGTATCTCTCCCCTGCAGCCACGCTGTATAACCCTTGTGGTTTAGCGCTGCTTTTGATTATAATATTAATAATTCTCCCCTGCATTCTAAGGAGTACAAGTCACAGACTTTAAATGTTCCCAGTAATTTAGGTGCTTAATAATAATAATAATAATAATAATAATAATAATAATAATAATAATAATAATGACTTTTTTTGGGTTATCCTAGGTTCTCTACACATGCTGCTATATGTAACTGTATTTGATGGCTATCTTAGCCATCGACATACCTTGTTAGTAAGTAAGTTTGTTCAGGTATACACAAATGCAGTTACATAGATAGTAAGTAAGTAAGTTTATTCAGGTATACACAAATACAGTTACATAGATTATCATACATAGCAGCATATGTGTAGAAAACCTAGGATAACCCAAAAAAGTCAGACAGAGTGACTTATTTCCATTGGGGTCCATTTAATACCTTAATATTTACCCTGCACTGTAGTAGATACTAGTTATTATACTATAATTAAAAGGAATAAGGTAAAAGGAATTATTTACATGTACATGTATGTTAGCTAAAAAAAATAAAAATCATTCTCTTCCCTTTCTGTCGCTACATTCATTAGGTACCTTTTGGCACTCTTCTTGAACTGGCTGATGCTATGACTGGCTTTGACATGTGCAGGCAGTCTGTTCCATTCCTTTATTGCTGTACAATAAAAGGTGTTTGAAGCCTGGCCACTGACTGTGGGTACTACAAAGTTGTGCTCTCTCCCCCTAGTACTATGACTGCTTTGGTTCCCAGCCTTGACAAAATTGGCAGCAAGATATTCTGGACACTGTTTGTGAGCAATTTTATAAACTTGATTCAACTTAAGTTGTTTAACTCTGTCTTCAATATTCAGCATATCCAATTAAGATAAGAAAAGATAAGATTTCTTCGGATTTTTGACCCCGGAGGGTTAGCCACCCAGGATAACCCAAGAAAGTCAGTGCGTCATCGAGGACTGTCTATCTTATTTCCATTGGGGTCCTTAATCTTGTCCCCCAGGATGCGACCCACACCAGTCGACTAACAACCCAGGTACCTATTTGCTGCTAGATGAACATGACAACTGGTGTAAGGAAACACGTCGAAATGTTTCCACCCGCCGGGAATCGAACCCGGGCCTTCCGTGTGTGAAGCGAGAGCTCAGGCCACCGGGCCATCCTGGCCTACATGTTCTCTTGGGCCCAGGTCCAGGATGAATCTTATCATTTTGTTCTGTGTGATTTGCAGTTTATCTTTCAGTTTTTTTGTCAAGGCAGAGTACCATGAAGAGCAAACGTAGTCCATATGACATTGTATAAGGGAAAGACATAGGGTCCTGCGAGCCTCAGTAGGTAGACACTTTGCTTGTCTGTAGAGGAACTTCAGTCTGGCATTCGCTCTTTACTACACTGTTCCCTATCAATTCTCCTGACATGCATGGGTCAAAGGGGATTCCCAGATATTTTACTGAGGAAACTGAAGTGATGGATTCCCCATTACATCGGACATTAAAATTATTTACCCTGCTCAGTTTATATTTCCTGCCAAAAAGTATGGCTTCTGTTTTCACGAGGTGACTCATTTTGACTCATACATGTTCTAGAATGCGAGTCGTATTCCAAACGAAGGTCATATACCAAGCAAAAATTTTCACATCCAAACAGGACATATACCAAGTTGGACTTATTCCAAAATGGACGTATACCGAAGTACCACTGTATTAAGGGTAAGACGGAGACCAGGATCATAAATGAACAAGGAAGTTTTAGGAAGGTAGGAGATGTGTAGACTAAGTATTTACATTGAAGCATATAAATGAACAAGTACAGTGGTACCCTGAATTTCGGCCACCTTCCACCTCGAACAATTATGTAAGTGTATTATTGTAAGTGTATTTTTGGCGGTCTGAAACGGACTAATCTAATTTACATTATTTCTTATGGGAACAAATTCGTTCGGTAACGGCACTTGAACAGCCTCCTAGATCGAATTATGGCCGAAACTCGGGGTTCCACTGTATCTGGATAAAGGTAAAAAGTTTTTGTTCCATTTGTAGGTTAAAAAAGGCATAAGATAGGGTGGATAGGGGAACATTGTGGCAGATATTGCAAGTGTATGAAATAGGTAATAGGTTATTTTAAGCAGTTAAGAGTTTTTATTAGGATAGTGAGGCTCAGGTTAGGGTATATAGGAGAGAGGGAGATTATTTTCTAGTAAAAGTAGGCCTTAGACAAGGATACATGAAGTCACCATGGCTTTTTAACATATTTATAGATGAAATTGTAAATGAAGTACAGTAGACCCTCAAATTACACAGATTTATTTGGCACGTTTTGGTTATTTCACTATTGAAAAATTGCGGCATAATTTTATACAACACTTTGTAAAATTAACTTAACATGGTTCGGTTTGTGGGAGGGGAAAAAATTTGGAGCATCGCCCATGGGATATTTCCCTAGCTCAGGCCGCCGCCTGGCTGTGGGTGAGACTACTGTCTCCGCTGGGCTCCAATGGGCTTCAAGGCAGCAAAGGATCGCTTCACCTTGCTCCTTTGCAGTAATGCATCAGGTGATTTCAAGTGTAAGCCCATGGTTATTTACCGCTCTAAGAATCCTCGTGCTTTGAAAGGTGTAGATAAAAGCACCTTACCAGTAATTTGGAGATCAAACCAGTCTGCATGGATGACAGAGGAAATATTTATTGACTGGTTTAAGCATCACTTTATTCCTGAAGTCAAGTTTTACCTGCACAGCAAGAACCTTGCATTCAAGGCTCTCTTCATTCTTGATAATTCCAGTACTCATCCAGAGGATTTGCTGGATGTGACCCCACATGTAAAAGTTGTATTTTTACCTCCAAATACAACATCTTTAATACAACCACTGGATTGGGGAGTTATTAGGTCATTCAAGTGTAACTACACAAGAAAAGTGATGAAAAAACTAGTTGCATCAATGGACTCTGACTCCAACCTGGCAGTACCAAGCTTCTGGAATAATGTATAATGTACTGCAGGGTAAAAGAAGCCAGAGATCCATTACAGAATTTATGCACATTCCAATACAACCACCAACTTTAGTACCAGAACCTCAACCATCCACTTCTGCCGACAACCAACAACCATCCACCTCATCCCAGTAGGGCCACACCATGCATCTCCATTCTCTTCACAATCACTGACATACACCAGCAACGACAGTTTCACATAACATAAGAAAGGAGGAACACTACTGTAGGCCTGTTGGCCCATACTGGGTAGGTCTTTTACAATCCAACCTACTAGCAGAATACAGTGGACCCCCGGTTTATGTAATTAATTCGTTCCAGAATGCTGTTCAAGTGCCGTTACCGAAGGAATTTGTTCCCATAAGGAATAATGTAAATTAGATTAGTCCTTTTAGACCCCAAAAAATACACTTACAAAAGCACTTACAAAAATACACTTACACAATTGTTCGAGTTTGGAGCAGAACGTAAACCGGTTGTCTACTGTATTTGCCCAACCCACTTTCAGTGCTACCCTAACAATAAGCTCTGATAAATCTACTCATATGCAAGTCCTACTCAAATCCAACCCCTTTCACTCATGTATTTATCCAACCTGAACTTGAAACTACCCAAGGTTTTAGCTTCAATCACCCTACTAGGTAGTCTGTTCCACTCATCAACTACCCTATTTCCAAACCAATACTTTCCTATATCCTTTCTAAATTTAAACTTATCTAATTTGAATCCATTATTGCGGGTTCTCTCGTGGAGGGACATCCTAAAGACATTATTTATATCCCTTTTATTAACCCTTAAACGGTCCAAACGTATACGTTAGTACAGTGGTCCCTCGACTATCGTAATTAACCCGTTCCAGGAGCTATTACTTAACACGAAAAATACGGAATTCGAAACTTTATTTCCCATAAGAAATAATGTAAATACAATTAATCCGTTCCACCCAAAAATATTCACATACTAAATAATAAAAAATAGATTAATAAATAACATTTACTTACCTTTATTGAAGAGAGTTGCAGGCATCTGGAAGATAGGGTAATGAGGTAATGAGTAATGAAGGTCCTGTTGGGCATTTTCTTCCAAAACAGGCCTGTTTCATCACAATTAAACACTTGTTGGGGAGGAATTCTTCAGCCTCTACGAAGGGGAATCCCCACTCCCTGCCTTCCTGCTACACTCCCTGCATGCCTGCTACACTCCCTGCCTTCCTGCTACACTCCCTGCATGCCTGCTACACTCCCTGCCTTCCTGCTACACTCCCTGCATGCCTGCTACACTCCTTGCATGAATGCTACACTCCCTGCATGCCTGCTACACTCCCTGCATGCCTGCTGCACTCCCTGCATGAATGCTACACGCCCTGTATGCCTGCTACACTCCCTGCATGAATGCTACACTCCCTGCATGCCTGCTACACTCCCTGCATGCCTGCTACACTCCCTGCATGCCTGCTACACTCCCTGCATGCCTGCTACACTCCCTGCATGCCTGCTACACTCCCTGCAAGCCTGCTACACTCCCTGCATGCCTGCTACACTCCCTGCATGCCTGCTACACTCCCTGCATGCCTGCTACACTCCCTGCATGCCTGCTACACTCCCTGCATGCCTGCTACACTCCCTGCATGAATGCTACACTCCCTGCATGAATGTTACACTCCCTGCATGAATGCTACACTCCCTGCATGCCTGCTACACTCCCTGCATGAATGCTACACTCCCTGCATGAATGCTACCACTGGGGTGCCACTAGGAAGCTTCTTTGGACCCATGGTGACTTATTTCACAGTGACAATCACTAAACCACCAAAAAAGACACCTAATGTATTGTGAATGTTTGAAAGAGCGCGCTGGGTAATGTTCTCTGAATGGTAAACAACGCTTCACTGGCGTCCTGCGCAGGCGCAGGGCAGCCGCGGAGCAGGCGGACAGGTCTAATACGTTACAAAACACGAGTCTTTTTACGATACACGAAATCGAAAAAAGCTTACGAAACACGATTTTTACGATATATGAGCCTTACGATACTCGGGGGTCCACTGTACTGCTACTGCCCCAAACGTATATTTACGTTTTATTTTTCCTGCCTCCAAATTTGGCATGATTGACCTGAGATGCCTGGTCAGCATAAAATGGGTCTTAACACTCGGTGTGCACCATATTAAAAAAATCTGGGACCACTTAGTACCTTGTGGGAGCACCAGTTAAATTAAGCGCCAGCTAGAGCAAACACTGCGGCAAACACCAAGGATTCACTGATGTCATGTCATATTAACTCTCCCCTTTGAAGTGGAAAGTGATTTAGGCAGGCTGGCAGGCCAGCTGGCTGCCTGCCTGCCTGCCTGCCTGGCTGGTAAGCAGCTGGTTGGCCACCTGGCTGGTCAGCTGGGTACTTGATTGGCTGTCTATCTCTGTCTGTCTGTCTCTATCTGTCTATCTCACAGGAACACATACATAAATACAATTATACATATGTAGTGTAAATTACCTAGGATAACTAAAAAAAATCAAGACAAAGTGATATACAGTGGTACCCCGGTTTACGATATTTTTTCATTCCAGAATGCTGTTCAAGTGCCATTACCAAACGAATTTATCTCCTTAAGAAATGTTGTAAAATAGACTAGTCCTTTTAGACCCCCAAAATTACACTTACAAAAGCATTTAAAAAAATAAACTTACATAAAAGGGTGAGTTTAGGGACCATCGTAAACCGGGGTACCACTGTAATGTGCTTGTGATCTGCGTAATACCAGTTGGTTTATGAGCTACTCTCTGAGACAAGCAGACAGAAAGACAAACACACAGACAGACAGAAAGACAGACACACAGACAGAAAGACAGACACAGACAGACAGACAGGTTTGCTAACAAATAAAGGGAAGCAGTGAAAGCTCGTCAAATGTCATCACTGTAATTACTGGACTGATAAGAAGAGATAAGTCTACCCCTCACCCATTTTCAAATGTCACCAGTCATCATTAGTGGAGATCAGATGAGATAAGGCAGTGACACATATCTTACATAATGGCTTCAAGGGAACTTTATTGTATTATTATTATTATCATTATTATGCACTATTATTATTATTATTATTATTCACTATCATTATTATTATTATTATTTTTATGCACTATCATTATTATTATTTGAGTACAATTTCAGTACATAATATTACTGTCAGAACAAAGATTGGCTATGAAATCACAAGAACTACTATAAATTGTAATTATCAGAACATAAAAATTATATAAAAATAATAAAAAAAAAGAGAAAAAAAGGTATATCGGCAACAATTCTGCAAGTGGCAGGGCTCCTATTGCTGTCAGGTGAGCATCCAGTGCCAAATTCTCCGCCTCATATCTCGGTAACTACTCACCCGAATTTTTTTTTTTATCCGATAACACTTAAAAAATTGTTCCTTATTTCTATAAAAAAATTTTTTTTTTTTTCAAAATATTCGGGGCACTGGGCATGTGAACGTATATACAATTGGACCGTTTAAGGGTTAATACCCATCTTCCACTTATACACTGCGATCATGTCTCCCCTCATTCTTTGTCTTACACGTGAATGTTGCATTTGTAGTCTTAAGCAACAAAAACAACATTATCAATTTTATTTTTATAAGATCTGGATGTCTAAAAAAAAGTTGTTTGGCCTTTGGGGGATGGGGGTCCCAGGAATGTAACCCTATTTTCCCCATAAGTTATTCAATTATATATCACGGATTTATTTAACACGGTATTTTCAGGAACGTAACTACCGTGTAATATGGGTCTACTGTATATAAATGCTAGGTTGTTGAAGAGAGGTGTGGGATTAAAAGATAAAGCATCTAATACAAAGTGAGAGTTGTCACAGTTCTTTTTGCCAATGACTCATTGCTTTTGGGAGATTCTGAAGAGAAGTTGCAAAGGTTGGTAGATAAATTTGGGAAGATATATAAAAGAATGAAATTCAAAGTGAACATAGGAAAGAGCAAGGTGATGAGAGTAACAAAAGATTTAGGTAATGAAAGATTGGATATCAGATTGGAAGGGAAGCATGGAGGAAATGAATATGTTTATATATTTGGGTCTGGATGTGTTAGCAGACAGGTCTATGAAAGATGAGGTGAATCACAGAATTGACGAGGGAAAAAAAGGTGGGTGGTGCATTATCCATGGAGGCAAAAAGGGTAATGTATCAGAGTATAATGGTACCAGAATTCTTATATGGATGTGGAGCATGGGTTGTGAATGTTGCAACAAGGAGGAGGCTGGAGGCAGTGGAGATGTCATGTCTAAGATCAATGTATGGTGTGAATATTATTCAAAAGATTCGTAGTTTGGACTATAGAAGAAGGTGCCAGGTTGCTAAGAGCACTGAGGATGGGTTATTGAGGGGGTTTGGACATTTAAAGAGGGAGTATATTTGAGTGTATAATTCTGTAGTGGAGGGAAGATGGAGTCACTAGGGGTCATCCTAGGAAAAGTTGGAGGGTAGGGGTAAAGTAGGTAGGTTTTTTCTATGTGAAGGGCTTGTTCATCCAACAGGTATGTGTGAGCATGTTAGAAGTGAGTGGAGGCAAGTGGTTTTAATGACTTTGACATGCTGTTGAAGTGTGAACAAAGTAATATTTATGAAGAGATTCAGGGAAACCGGTTTGCCAGACTGAGTCCTGGAGGTGGAAAGTAAAGTGCCTGCATTTGAATTTAACTTTCAAGGTACAACTTAATAAATTTCTTTGAAGATGCCTGACCTGTTCATTTTATTTTCCTTTTCAGTTTTGTTTGTAATATTTTATCAATTCTGCAGATCATGTCTGGAGGACTGAGTGTTATGAGTCTTGAGGAGAATGATATGAGAAGGTTTCTTGTTGCATCAACTCATTTAGGTGCCAGCAATGCAAACTTTCAGATGGAACAATACATCTTCAAGAGGCGTCAGCTGGATGGTAAATAGATACTGTTTTTGTATAATTTGCACAGTGTTACACTGCATTGCTTTTTTGTTTTTGTAAATGTTTCTTTTTGAAAAGAACCTTTATTTTTTTACTAAAACATTGTTAAGAATGGAGATTCTTTTTTCAAAATTTCCCATTGTTTTCATTTGTTAAAGAATAGCATATGTGTTTACTCATTCCTATAAGTGAGCTGGGCTCAGATCCTTGCAGATGTATGGCTGAGAAAAGCCTGGGATAAGAGCCCCAAAACCATTAACAGATGTATCATAAGGTATAAGACAATGATGTCAGACTTACAACTGGATGTTCTATCAGTGTTGTGTTATGGTGGTTGTGCACTGCCATGCTATTTTTCATTACTTACACTATTTGATCAAAGATATGCAGGATGCCTTGCTACATATGTATATACTGTATACTGTGTAAAGCACATTTAAACACCACTAACTTTACTCAGGATGAGAAGTTATCTGAATTGTCTACTACAACAAATCACCTTAAACCATAAATAACCCAACAAAAACCAGCTATGCAGATTATCACCCATTCCTGTGCCAGGCAAACCTCCCCACCTGTTTGAACTTACTTATAAAAAATATGCACTCATATTACTGTGCCTATTATATATACAGTAGGGCCCCGCTTTACGGCGTTTTGCTTTACGGTGTTCCACTAATACGGCAATTTCAAATTATGACCAAAACTCTATGCGGCGAATGGTCTTTCTAATACGGCGCACCCCACCCAGTTTGTTTACATTCTCCGTGAGTACAACTTTCTATTATGTCTGGAAACTTTCCAAAGTTTCAAGTGTTTTAAAGTTATTGCATATTTTATATGTACAGTGGTCCCTCGGTTTTTGTGTTTAATCCGTTCCTGAGGGATGCACTAAAACTGAAACACACGAAAACTGAAACCATTTTCCCCATAAGAAATAATGGAAATTCAATTAATCCGTTCCAGAAACCCAGAAGTTTGGAAATTTTTTTTGGGGGGGGCCTAAAAGATAGATTTACATGCACAAATGAATGAAATGAATGTGGCACTTACCCTTACTGAAGACTGATGTTGCTGGATGGAAGAGAGGGAGGAGGGGAGAGGGAAGAGACCCTAATTTTTGGAAGGGGAATCCCCCTCCATAAGGACTCTAGGTACCAAGTCCTCATCTGGGGTCACTTCCCTTCTTTGTCTTTTAATCCCACTAGGACCAGCTTGAGAGTCACTGCACACCTGTGGCACTAAATATCTCTCCAGAGAGCTCTGTGTCTGGCGGCTCTTTAAAATGTCCCTAAAATGGGACATGGCATTGTCATTGTAAAAGTAGCCAGCACGGATTGCAACATCTTTCGCAGGGTGACGTTCCTCCACAAATGATTGCACCCTACTCCACATTGCACAAATCTCCTTAATCTCTGAAGAAGGCACCTTACATCTCTCTTCCTCCATTGAAGCAATTTCCTGAGTTGTCGTTTGATGTTGTTGCGGCTCAAGCTCTTGCAGCTCTTCAGTGGTTAGATCTTCATTGTGGTCCTCCACCAACTCTTCCACATCTTCGCCACTCACATCCAACCCCATGCAATTCCCCAATGCCACAATACTTTCCACAACTTCCATAGGCTTCTCAGGGTCAGCCCCAAACCCATCAAAATCCCTCTCTGGGACACAATCTGGCCACAACTTTCTCCAAGCAGAGTTCATCATCCTGGAAGTCACTCCCTGCCAAGCTTTATCTATAAGGCCTATGCAATGAAAGATATCAAGTGATCCCTCGGTTTTGTGTTTAATCCATTCCTGAGGATGCACTAAAACTGAAACACACGAAAACTGAAACCATTTTCCCCATAAGAAATAATGGAAATTCAATTAATCCGTTCCAGAAACCCAGAAGTTTGGAAAATTTTTTTGGGGGGCCTTAAAGATAGATTTACATGCACAAATGAATGAAATGAATGTGGCACTTACCTTTATTTAAGACTGATGTTGCTGGATGGAAGAGAGGGAGGAGGGGAGAGGGAAGAGACCCTATTTTGGAAGGGAATCCCCCCCCAAAAAGGACTCTGGTACCAAGTCCTCATCTGGGGTCACTTCCCTTCTTTGTCTTTTAATCCACTAGGACCAGCTTGGGGTCACTGCACACCTGTGGCACTAAATATCTCTCCCGAGAGCTCTGTGTCTGGCGGCTCTTTAAAAAGTCCCCCAAAATTGGACAGGGATTTCATTTAAAAGTAGCCAGCAGGATTCAACATCTTTCCAGGGTGAGTTCCTCCACAAATGATGCCCCCACTCCCCATTGCACAAATTTCCTTAATCTCTG
>WNWK01005175.1:0-15128 GCA_009830355.1 Cherax destructor | reverse complement strand
TTTTTGTTAGTGCTATCTCTTCCTTATGATGTCCTTGATCATAATAGAGGCAGTGGTGGTTACTTGGAATTTGGTGTCAGAGAGAGTATTGGGGATTTGACTAACAATAGAGTTAGGGTGAATTATGTATCTTCTTTTAGGAGGTGTCTTGTCTGAGTGAATTAATTACATTCTATGCATGGTGTCTGTAATCTCTGATGAAATGTCATGGGTAATGAAGTTTAGAAAAAGACTCGTTCAAGAAAGGAGCATTCTTTTTCAAAAATTTCACTAATACAGATGCGAAGAGCACATTGGAAGAAGCCTCTGACGATGCCTTGTTTAGTTTTGGTGTTATGTGAGTGGAAGTGGAGCAGATAGTTTTGGTTGGTGTGAGTATGGAAGACTTTAAAATGTTACTCAGTCAGATTTGTAGAGTAAATAAGTTTATTTAGGCACAGGTACACATAAGTACAAGTATCGTACATAGAGTGCCACCAACTTCCTCCTCAAGAGTTTTCAAATGAGTATTATGAACACAAGTACAAGTAGAAGGCCTGTAGTACCTGGCTGTAAGTCAAGTTACCAGCAAAGGATCAAAGTTAAGGTTAAGGTTAAGGCAGAACACCAAAAGTAACTCTTTCAATACCCGTATATATCCACCAATATTTGCACTAGTTACAGCAGCAATATAGGCAGTTACCATACTTGTTAGTAGTGTAATAAGAGAGAGAGCAAAATTGAGTATGTTTACTGCAATTGGCTCATAGACTCATATAAGAGAGACCTGTATGTGTAATCAGCCAGAGCTAATGAGCTACTGTCTTTTGACCAGAATGTAGGTTCGAAGTCAGGTCATCTGGATTGGTTGATGTTTATAACTAGTTGTGAGGCCACCAGCAACCATACAGCAATAGTTTGCAGGTTTTGGCTGATTATAGATGGCATGGAAGATATGGTGGTGTGATACACTTCAGTTGAAATAATCACTTCTTGGGATTTTTTTTTTTTTAGGTTATTAACCCCTAAACTGTCCAAACGTAAATCTTCATTCACTCGCACAGTGCTCCGAATATTTAAAAAAATATATATTTTTTTTTTAAATGAAGAGGACATTATTCTACATGTTATAAGATAAAAAGAAAATTTTAGGATCAGTACTTACTGAGATATAAGCCCGCGAAGTTGGCGCTGGATGCTCACTTGACAGCAACATGGAGTCCTGATGCTTGCAGAAGTGTTTCCGATATACAGTGGACCCTCGGTTTTCGTTGAAAATTCTTTCCAGAATGCTGTTTGAGTGTTGTTACCCAACAAATTTATTCCCATAAGGACAAATGTAAATTAGATTAGTCATTTCAGACCCCCAAAAATACACTTACAAAAGCACTTACGAAAATACACTTACATAATTGTTCGAGTTTGGAGGTGAATGAAAACCGAGGGTCCACTGTACCTTTTTTTCTCATTTTTATATTATTTTATATAATTTTTATGTTCTGATAATTACAATTTATAGTAGTTCTTGTGATTTCATAGCTAATCTTTGTTCTGACACTAATATTAGGTACTGAAATTGTACTCAAATAGTCACAAACACACTGACAGGTGAACATTTTCACCTGCCTTGGTCATTTACTATTGTCTAGAAATATATACAAAGTATTTATAGGTCGCAGCAATGTTTTAGACATGCTGGAGTATATGTGAAACTCCTTGAAGCATGGTGTAAGACTGAGTGTCACTGGACTGCTGACAGTGCAGCAGTGGTTTGACACTTGATGATCATGCATTACTGCAGGGAACCCCTGGCTTTGTTTGTTTTCAGTTACACATAAACATGTTTGTCTCTGTCTAGCTCTGTCTGCTTATCTGTCTTTCTGTCTGCCTGTGTGTGTGTGTCTTTCTGTCTACCTGTGTGTGCCTTTGTCTGTCTTTCTGTCTGCCTGTGTGTCTGTCTTTCTGTCTGCTTGTTTCTCTGTCTCAGAGAGCGGCTCATGAACCAACAGTTATTAAAACAGGATGCAGTCACGTCTGATTCCTGATCAAGTGAACATGGTATTACTTGCCAGTCATGCGTATTATGCCTTATATCTACAAGCACAGTGTATAGCACTGGATTTTTTGGGTTATCCTAGGTAATTTACACTATGTATGATAACTGTACTTACGTGTACCTGTGAGAGAGAGAGAGAGAGACAGAGACAGAGATAGACAGACAGATACAGATGAAGAGACAGCCAAAGTCAGTCAGCAAGCCAGCTAGCCAGCCTGACGAATACATATTACACGTTCCAGAATCGTTTTTCTTTACTTAGGGCATAGGTTATAGGACATTCTGGCAGGATGACACTACCAGTGGTATAAAAAATGAAAGGATGTTGCGCATGGGTTATTATCGAGGTTTTTGATATTTCCTCGATCACTTGTGGCCACATCCATTTCACAGCCACTAAACTTTGGATCAACATCACTTTCCTCTTAAAAGGGGAGTGTTAATATGACATGACATCAGTGAATCCCTGGTGTTTGCCACACTATTTGCTCTAGCTGGCGCTCAATTGAACTGGTGCTCCCACAATGTACAGTGGAACCCCGGTTAACGAAAAAAATTCATTGCAGAAGCCTGCTCAAGTGCCATTACCGAACGAATTTACTTCCCTAAGAAAAAATGTCATTTAGGTTAGCCTATTTCAGACCCCCAAAAATACACTTCCACAAGCACTTACAATATTATACTTACATAATTGCACGATTTCCGGGGTGTTCGTTAACCGGGGTTCCACTGTACTAAGTGGTCCCAGATTTTTTTAATACTGCGCACACTGAGTGCGCAGACCCATTCTCTCATGTTTAGGCGACTCAGGCCTATCGCGCCAAATTTGAAGGCATGAAAAATAAAACATAGATCTATGTTCGGAGCCCTTCGCGAGTGAAAATAGATCTACGTTTGGACAGTTTAAGGGTTAATTCTCCGAGATTAGTAATCCAAGCAATTAATAAATAGCCTTGATGTTGATTGTAAGGTTTACTGTCTGTATTTCTCATTATTTTGTCTTTATTTTTTGCTTACTGTCTTTTTATTATTTCTCATGCTTGACATATAGGTAGTGAACATAAGTTGGGGTGAGGGAAAGTTACTTCCCAACTTACCTGTCAGTTGAATGGTGTATCAGAGAAGGGGGCACTTTATATCAAGATATACCTGTCTGGTAATTAATTTTTTCAGAATTATTTTATCTGTTATTTTTAAAAATTCTATTGAAACCTGTTGAAAGATCTTCTTTTGCTCTTGTAAAAAAATAGCAATGTCAGAAATACAGTATCCACTTTGCAGGTGTTCACATCATCAATTTGCGCAAGACTTATGAGAAGATCTTGCTGGCAGCACGTGCAATTGCTGCCATTGAAACCCCTGCTGATGTGTTTGTGATATCTTCACGTCCTATGGGGCAGAGAGCTATCATCAAATATGCAAGATACACTGGTGCTACTCCAATCGCTGGTCGTTTTACTCCAGGAGCATTCACTAATCAAATCCAGGTAACTTTTTTTTTTTTTGCTTAATAATTAAGAGTAGATCATTAGGTCAGACTGCTAGTTTTCAAGCAGTAGTTTCATGGTGCAGTAAGTGCATGTTGCACATACATAAAAGAAAAACTTATACATGTCTGATAGTGTATTTCAAGCACCTGTACTGTATACACCATACAGTTTTCAGCAGGGGCTGCGTCTTTCTTTGTAACTGATAGATGTTGATCTTAGCAATTTCTGCTTAATATTACTTACTAAAAAGCTTTAAATATTTTACAGGCTGCTTTCCGTGAGCCTCGTCTGTTAGTTGTGACAGACCCTGCTACAGACCACCAGCCCATTACTGAGGCTTCTTATGTTAATATTCCTGTCATTGCATTTTGCAACACTGATTCGCCTCTTCGTTTTGTGGATATTGCTATCCCATGTAATAACAAGGTATGTTACTGTTAAATATTGTAGGTAATGAGGAAGTGGTGAGCTTAGTTGGTCCTACCAAATAATAAGCAGCAAGTTGGTTTTGACACAAATGATTGACCCTCTTTCCATAGACTGTAGATTAAGGATAGGGCACACCTGTCTTACCCACAGTCATATGCTTGCAGTTGCTTCTTTTCCAACCCCCTTTACCTGTTCTCATACCCTCCTACTTATTTCAAATTTCCTATGTGACTTGTGACATGCCATTAACTACAGAACACATTTTAACTACACAAGGCTTCATTTTTTTTTTTTTACACAAGTCATGGTTTTCATAATTACCAGGGCACCTGTAGGTGACCTCGGGCAAAATTTTCAGGAGTCTTTCTAATTGTTATCATTTGACAGTTTTTTAATTAAGACAGGATATTTTAGCTTAGTGTTATAGTACTGTATTTTTTCCTTTATACTTGTTGGTGAGGCCTGGTCACAGACCGGGCCGCAGGGACGTTGACCCTTGGAACTCTCTCCGGTAAACTTCAGGTGTGATTGGCTGTTATTAGGAATCCTCAAAGGGGTATGTATCTTTAAGAGGTTGCCTGAATTTTGTTTCATTTTTTATTTTTATTTCCTCCAAGTTTTCGATTATATTTTGCTCACAACTTGAAAACACCTCACCTAATTGACTTCAAAGTTTTTGCTCGTATGTACGGTAAAGAGGAACAAATTCTTAGCATGTTCACATGCCCTGTGAACATGCCATTCCTGTCATGGAATGGCTTGAATAGCTATCAAAATCCTCACTGGTATAGCTTCATACATACAAAAGAGATGAAAAAAAAAAAAAAAGAACAAATTGATGACAGCAGAGGATGAAATTCAGATGTATAGATGCAGATCTTATAATTTTATGTGTAAAATAGTGTGAAGTTTTTATTTCAATTAAATCACATTAAATAATTATTGGTTTACCTCTTCTGATCAGCTTCAATATTTAATAGTTGATGCATTTTTAGGGCCAGGATAGTACCTGTTAAATTTCATTAGCATGCAGGCAAATTTTTTTGTAGTAAAACAGTAAAAAACTTGGAGTCATTGGAAACCTTGCCATAACTGGTGTGTACTTTTCTGAATATACAAGTCTCATGCTGCCAGTGAGTGACATAAATCCCAGTTTGTCAGTTTTATTGAATAAATAGCGACATTCATTTTTTATCGATTTATTAACCCTTAAACTGTCCACACGTAGATATACGTACGTTGGCGTGCGTACTGCTCCGAACGTAGATCAACGTTATATTTTTCATTCCTTCAAATTTAGTGCCATAGGCCTGAGTTGTCTAGACATGAGAGAATGGGTCTGCGCCCTCAGTGTGCGCAGTATTAAAAAAATCTGGGACCACTTAGTACCTTGTGGGAGCACCAGTTCAATTGAGCGCCTGCTAGAGCAAATAGTGTGGCAAACACCAGGTATTCACTGATGTCATGTCACATTAACACTCCCCTTATAAGAGGAAAGTAAAAATAGGTTAGATAAATACATGAGTGGCTGTGGGTGGGTGTGAGTTGGACCTGACTAGCTTGTGCTACTAGGTCTGATGCCATGCTCCTTCCTTCAGATGATGTGACCTGACTAGGTGGGTCATTGGTCTAAGCTGGGGGGTGACATGGACCTGCCTTGCATGGGGCAGTAGGCCTGCTGCAGTGTTCCTTCTTTCTTATGTTCTTGTGTATTCGGCAGGCTGGCTGGCTTTGGCTGTCTGTCTATCTGTCTATATCTCTATCTGTCTATATCTTTGTCTATCTATATCTTTGTCTGTCTATATATCTATCTATATCTATATGTCCTATATCTCTGTCTCTCTCTCACATGTACACATAAGTACAGTTATTATACATAGTGTAAATTACCTAGGATAACCCAAAAATTCCAGGCAAAGTGCTATACAATGCTTGTAGATCTTTCTTTCTTTCAACACATCGGCTGTCTCCCACTGAGGCAGGGTGGCCAAAAAGGAAAAACGAAAGTTTCTCCTTTTACATTTAGTAATATATACAGGAGAAGGGATTACTAGCCCCTTGCTCCCGGCAAGTCTCCTCTTACGACACGCATGGCTTACGGAGGAAGAATTCTATTCCACTTCCCCATGGAGATGCTTGTAGATATAAGACATAATAAGCATGACTGGCAAGTAATACGCATCGTCACTTCTGCATCGTGTATAAAACCTGTTGGCTTACGAGCCGCACTCTGAGACTTAGACAAGCAGACAGAAAGACAGATAAGCAGAGTTAGACAGACATAAGCAGAGCTAGACAAACAGACAGACAGACAGATACATACATACAGACAGATAGACATTGAAAAAGGGAGGGTTCCCTCCAGCACTGTTGACATTTATCAAAGGTCACTGGGCTGTCAAGAGTAATCTGACACTTGTCAACACACCATTCTTCAAGGAGTTTCATATACTCCAGACACACAAGCAGACAGAAAGACAGATAAGCAGAGCTAGACAGACAGATAGACAGACAGACAGACAGACAGATAGATAGATAGACAGACAGACAGACAGATAGATAGCTACAGAGTGAAAAAGCAAGGTTTCCCTGCACACATTCATTCACATGCCTTATCAGTAGTTATCTGGCAATTGTCATAACACCATTCTTCAAGGAGTTTCATATATACTCCAGGATGTCTAAAACATTGTTGGGACCTATAAATACTTTGTATATATTTATAGACAATAGTAAATGACCAAGGCAGGTGAAAATGTTCACCTGTTGGTGTGATTGTGACTATTTGAGTACTATTTCAGTACCTAATATTAGTGTTAAAACAAAGATTGGCTATGAAATCACAAGAACTATTGTAAATTGTAATTATCAGAACATAAAAATTATATAAATTAAAATAAAAACTAGAAAAAAAAGTATATTGGCAATACTTCTGCAAGCGGCAGGACTTGATATTGCCGTCAGGTGAGCATCCAGCACCAAATTGGCGGGCTTATATCTCGGTAAGTACTGGCCTTAAATTTTTTTTTTAGCCTATCCTGTTTATAAAAATGTGCTCTTCATTTAAAAAAAAAAAAAAAAGATTTTTTTTTTTCAAAATATTCGAAGCAGTACACAGGTGAACGTAGATCTGTGTGTGGACAGTTTAAGGGTTAAAGAATGCTGCTTATGATTGGGTTCAAAATATTATTGGTGATGCATTCTATAAGAAGAATGATACCCTGTAAGTTTTGTCTCAATAAGTACAAATTTGAAATTTTACTGAAATACGTACAGGTATCCCTCAACTTTCGCGTTTTCTACTTTCGCGGGCTTCACACACTCGCGAATTCCCGGCCGCCAAATTCCCAGCCGCCAAATTCCCACCCACCAAATCATATTTAAGTTTCCTGCCACCCGAGCGTCCCTACTACCTTCCCTCCTACCCAGAAGCCAGCCCACCCACCACTCACTCACTGAGTGTTTTGTTTGTTCATTATTTGTTATTAAACTACAGTATAACATGTATGTAGTACTATATAGTACAATATTTTACTGTGTTTTCATGCGTTTTATGATTATTCATGGTTCAATAGGTTAAGGAAGCAGTAAGTAATGAATGTACTAAATAAAGGTTATCTATCTATTGCATTTATTCCAAATTGATATCAGAAACATGATAAATACCCTAGAACTGTAATAAAGATGCTGAAATGAATAATATATGCCATATTATATGAGGGGTAAGAGAGCAGGACCGCTGCCATATGAGATGTTTACATCAGGTAAACATGCCTAAATCACTCTTGTTATAAGAACAAATGCAAAAATAGCATTTATTATTTTAGAATAATAATAATTTATAATAATTGATCTGAACACTTTAAATGTCATCAGTATTTGGTAGCTGACATTTAGAGCACTCAACAGCAATTATTATTAATTATTATTATTTATAATTATTATTTCCTACAATATATTGTAGGAGATAATAATATATTATTATTAATATTATTTTCTTACAATATATTGTAGGAAATAATAATAATAATAATAATTGCTGTGGAGTGCTCTAAATGTCAGCTACCATATACTGATAACATTTAAAGTGCTCCAGATCAATTATTATAAATTATTATTATTCTAAAAACAATAAATGCTATTTTTGCATTTGTTCTTACGACAGGAGTGATTTAGGCATGTTTACCCTGATGTAAACATCTCATATGGCGGCGGTCCTGCTCTCTCACCCCTCATATAATATGGCATATATTATTCATTTCAGCATCTTTATTACAGTTCTAGGGTATTTATCATGTTTCTGATATCAATTTGGAATAAATGTAATAGATAGATAACCTTTATTACTAATATTAGTGTAATTACACAACATTTTATTAGCAATAAGGCTAACATCCATCACCCATGACGACTCACCAGACACTGAATGTTACTGCGCCTCACCCTCCCTCCAATAGCTCCTCCCACTTCGTAACGATGTTAGATGGTGAATTTAATGTATTTTTCTGTAAGCTTAACTCGTTGTATGTGTATTTTACTTTTTATTGTTTTCTGTAATATATGAGTTATGCAAATTAAAATAAAGTTATGAAGTTGGAGTTTCATTTTTGTTCTAATGTATACATATTTAATTCAACATTTGGCATCATTACAAAGTGGGCGGAGCTACAGAAGAGGCAGAAGAAGCAGTGTCAGTAACTTGATTCCCATGACACTTCACAACACTATAAAATATGTATTGTATAATTATACTATTACAGGCCTCCCTTCACAGCCAGCTCATGTCAAAATAACATGTATACATGTATAGTACATTATTTTACGATGTTTATATGTGTTTTATGATTGTTCATGGTTCAATAGGTTAAGGAAGCAGTATTGTATTATATTTCCCTACAATATATTGGGGCACCAAACATTCGCGATTTTTCAACATTCACGAGGCTCTTGATCCCCTAACCCTCGCGAATGTTGAGGGATACCTGTAATTAAAAGAATAGATGGAATCAGATCAATTACTGGAGAATGCCTTTTCTCATTTCTCTTAAATTTTTACCATTGGTTGATTTTATTAAAGCACAGCTTGTCACTGACTTTAAGCTGTATATATTTCAATCTCTCCATGGGGAAGTGGAACAGAATTCTTCCTCCGTAAGCCATGCGTGTCGTAAGAGTCGACTAAAATGCCGGGAGCAAGGGGCTAGTAACCCCTTCTCCTGTATACATTACTAAAGTTAAAAAGAGAAACTTTTGTTTTTCTCTTTGGGCCACCCCGCCTTGGTGGGAAGCGGCCGATTTGTTGAAAGAAGAAGATATTTCAATCTATTAAGCAAATTGTTTCCAATGTAATAACTCAAGAATGCCCTTTTCTCATTAGCTTCAAACCCTAAATGCTGGTGTATCTTAACAGGAAGTATTTTTGTATTAATTTTAGGTTGTGTGGCTGCCAGTATGGTATTTTTACCAATTTTATCAGATTCAAGTACAGTAGGGCTCCCACTTTCGCTAATACGGACATTTCAACTTATGACCAAAATTCATTATATGGCTCCCTGCCCTACCTGACCCACAGTGCACCACTGTTTGTTTACATCCTCCATGAGCTCTGCATCTTTCCATTATGTCTGGAAACTTTCCAGAATTTTAGTGTTTTAAAGTTATTGCATATTTTGTATACAGTGGACCCCGAGTAACGAACACCCGGAAATCATACAATTATGTAAGTATAATATTGTAAGTGCTTGTGGAAGTGTATTTTGGGGTCTGAAATAGACTAACCTACGTGACATTATTCCTTAAGGAAGTAAATTCGTTTGGTAATGGCACTTGAGCAGGCTTCTGGGATGAAGTTTTTTCGTTACTCGGGGGACCACTGTAATTGCTATGGGGTGCTTTAAATGTCAAATATTATGTTAATACAAACATTTTCATTAATCCATCTATGATATTTTTTTCAAAATTATATAAGAAACACTCACAATAGTAAAAATTGACATAAATATGGGATGTGGTAGCTGGGCGGCTTGTTATGAATGATGGCAAGAATTACGTTTTCTCTAGTCCAACACCAGAGAAAATGTGTACACAATAGTATTATTGGGGGTAACTGTAGAAAATTATTCCTTTCATATGCCTTCACTCGTAGCATTATTCGCTCTAAAAATGGGAGTGTTGTTCTTTATTTATTCTACTGCATCAACGTGAAGACAACTTGTACACAACGTAAGGTGTTTAAGGTGTCTGCATTGTGGTAAAAGCTTCACAAATGTATGTGGGAGTGAATGTGTATGAACCATAAGCATACAGGTATTAATATTTGTTCATGTTTGTTTACAGTCTCTCTGTCTCTCTCGTTCTCTCTCGTTTACGATGGCATCTAAGTTTAGTTAATAGAAATGAGTAAACTCAGTGAACAAGGTATGTCGATAGTAATAATAATAATAATCGCTCTGGGGCGCTTTAAATTTAAGTTGTATATTTCATGTAGGGGTGGGATTAAATTATGGAGAATTAAATGCAAAATGGGAGTTGACACAGTTACTTTTTGCTGATGATACTGTGCTTATGGGAGATTCTAAAGAAAAGTTGCAAAGGTTAGTGGACGAGTTTGGGAGAGTGTGTAAAGGTAGAAAGTTAAAAGTGAACATAGATAAGAGTAAGGTGATGAGGGTATCAAACGATTTAAATAAAGAAAAATTGGATATCACATTGGAGAGAGGGATTATGGAAGAAGTAAATGTTTTCAGATATTTGGGAGTTGATGTGTCAGCAGATGGGTTTATGAAGGATGAGGTTAACCATAGAATTGATGAAGGAAAAAAGGTGAGAGGTGCATTGAGGTATCTGTGGAGACAAAAACGTTATCCATGGAGGCAAAGAAGGAATGTACGAAAGTATAGTGGTACCAACACTCTTATATGGGTGTGAAGCATGGGTTGCAAATGCTGCAGCGAGGAGGAGGCTGGAGGCAGTGGAGATGTCCTGTCTAAGGGCAATGTGTGGTAAATATTATGCAGAAAATTCGGGAAAGTGGAAATTAGGAGAAGGTGGAGTTACTAAAGTATTTGTCAGAGGGCTGAAGAGGGGGTTTTTGAGGTGGTTTGGTCATTTAGAGAGAATGGATCAAAGTAGAATGACTTGGAGAGCGAATAAATCTGTAGGGGAAGGAAGGCGGGGTAGGGGTCGTCCTAGAAAAGGTTGGAGGGAAGGGGTAAAGGAGGTTTTGTGGGCGAGGGCTTGGACTTCCAGCAAGCATGTGAGCGTGTTAGATAGGAGTGAATGGAGACGAATGGTTTTTGGGACATGACGATCTGTTGGAGTGTGAGCAGGGTAACATTGTGTGAAGGGATTCAGGGAAACCAGTTAATTGATTTAGTTGGACTTGAGTCCTGAAATGGGAATACAATGCCTGCACTTTAAAGGAGGGGTCTGAGATAGTGACAGCTGGGAGGGACTTTTCTCAGCTGTAGTATCTGAGCTCCTCTGCAAAGACAGTGATTATGTATGAGTGTGGTGAAAGTGTTGAATGATGATGAAAGTTTTTTCTTTTGGGGATTTTCTTTCTTTTGGGTCACCCTGCCTCGGTGGGAGACGGCCGACTTGTTGAAAAAAAAAAAAAAAAATTCATGAGGTATGGTAGCTGGTGTGGGAGCTACCACACTTGACTTTCTACAATAAATACTCACCTCTTATCCTACACTAAGACTACACATTTTAAGGTAAGTAATGAGTGTACTGTATGTGTATTTTATCACTGGGGTACTTTAAATGCCATATATTACATGTAAGTGTGGTATCCGGGGAGCTACAATACCTACCACCTGACTTCCTACAATAAATACTACTCACCTCTCACCCTACATTAACACTACACATTTTAGGTAAGTAGTGAGTATACTGTATGTGTATTTTACTTTAATAGTGTTTTTAATGCCTACTTCATTGCTAACTTAATATATGTTGTGTAAACTTGTTATCTGACATTTATGTGCATTTTAAGGGGGGGAAAAAAAAAAAAAAAAGGGTTTTTTTTTTCAGCTGTACCCGGGGAAAAAACCCCCATAATAATAAAACAAAAGTACGAAATTTGATAAAAAAATTACAAATTTCGCTTGTGAATTTTGCTGCCAAAATATTTACATCCATTTTCCCGCTTTAATTCCTTTTGGCCAATTATAGTACCAAATTCTTAGCTATTTCATTAGTATTATTTTATTTTATTAATTGAACACGAAATTGCCCAATTAACGTTTCAACTACCCAATAAAGTGTTGGAAATTGGTATTTGGCCAGTTTAATACAAGTTCAAAATATTCCAATTTCAAAATTTCCAGAATAAACAATGCAGGCATTCCGGCACTAAACTAACATTTCCTCTGTTTATTAGTTATTTTTTCAGGCTTTACAAATAAATTCCATTTTTTTTTTTTATTCACATAGTGAATTTTTATTCACCCAAAAAAAAATAGAAGATTTTTTATGAATATTGTAATAATTTTAAAAAAAATCAGCACATTCGTGAACATATTTAAACCCCCACCGTGACGTGTATTAGCGCGGACATTTTGTTTTTCTTGAACATCAAAAAATGGAACATTTCTGCTAATTTGTGCTCAGTTTCAAGCCATTTTCAGTTAAAAAACCAATCAGAATCATTTTATTTCTGTAATATATTTTCCATTCTATCAAATGATACCAAGAAGGGGAATAAACTGTAAAAAACAAAAAAAAACACTGCAAAGTCGCTGTTTAACCAAAAAAATACGTTTTTTTTTTCTTTTTTCACTGTGTGCTGCAGTATTTTTTTATGTGGTTCACACTTACCACATAGATGTATTCTCTCAACTAGGCCCAAATTTACCGTTTGTTATCTTAGCGGGAGCTCAAGCTGTATTTTTACGGGGCCCAGGCTTCAAAGCTGTAGAACTACGGACGCCCCCAAACGTTAAATGAATGTAAATGAGAATGGTAAACTAGAAAATAATAAACACATTGGTTTTTCCTGCATTTAAGTTTGACAAAAAAGACTCCTGCTTTTCAGAACATTCTCAGCAACAGTTTTGTTTGCCTTCACAAATTTTTTTATTACTTTATGCCTTATTCAGTTGGCTCCAGATTTTCAATGCTTGCATAATGTATGTTGGGCAAGATTTGTGGGACTTCAGTGGCCCCCCGCTTTGAACACTCCAAAACTCCCCCCCTTTTTCCCGAATGCTGTTCAATTTTCCAAAAAATTTATTCCCATAAGGAATGATGTAATTGATTAGGCCATTTCAGACCCCCAAAATACACTTATAAAAGCACTTACAATAATAAACTTACATAAAAGGGTGAGTTTTCGTGCGAATAGCATCCCTGTATTTTTATGTGGGGCCCTAAGGACAATTCTACATAGGCCGTCCCAGATTTTGTTTCCGTATGTTTATGGGATTTAGATTCTATCTCATCACTTTTGATCTTAAAAAATTTAATTTTTTTCTTATTGTATTTTTTGCTTTGATGTAGCAAAGGCTCTTGATCTGAGGAATGGAAACTTCCTTTTTTTTTGGGCTGAATTTGAATGCCTCCCATTCCTCAGGTGTTGGGTTCTGTGCAATAACTGAAAGATTCATCTTATGGCAATTTAACTTTTCGTGTTGATTTTTTTTCAAAGGAAAATCTCTTGATGTTAGGTTGAGTAAGTTATCATGTGCCAGTTTTTATTCAAATTGGTTTCTTGGGAAAAAATTGGAGAATGTCTTTTTTTCTAAAAAAGTCAGTGTTTACTTTCTTGGTTATTCTAAGTTAAATCCATTTAATGTTCCTATATGTACATATAACATCTATGTACCCTTTAAAACCATTCTTAAAAATTTTTATATGTGCTCTAAGCTTTTATAAAACTTACTTAATTGCTGTACTTTCTTAAAAAAGGGGTCAGTCTTACTTGGAGAAAAGTTTAATTGATTTTGCCTGTTCAGATCCCATTATGCTTTTTTTGGGGAAAATAGAAAAAAAAATTGGGGAAATGCTGCTTTTCATTGATAATTTCTTGAGTGTGGCATCTGACTACTTCAACCCTTCCATCCCGATAACTTTATAATGCAACATCTGAGTGGTTTCAAGCATGTGCTTGTGTATTTGAAATATTGGCCTTTTTTTAAAGATTTGAATTAAATTTGGGTTGTATAATACCCCAAATTTTCCATTTTTTTGAAAAATTTGGATATTATTTCCTTTGGGGGACTGATACACTTAGATCTTCAGAACTAATATTTAATTCATTATCAATGTATGCCACACTAAAAACCCGTTATCATTGAGGCACGGCGGGGTTTTGGAATTCAGGGGTACCTTTTTTTAGTATTTTAAGGTTTTAGCCTGAGGTGTGGCATGTATGTGTATCAGAATGTAGTTAATACTGTATTTTTTTTTTTTTTTAACCCGGCCCATTCCCCCCAAGGCAGGGTGGCCCCAAAAAAAAAAAACTTTCATCATCATTCCTCCATCACTGTCTTGCCAGAAAGGGGGCTTTACACTACAGTTATAAAACTGCAACATTAACACCCCTCCTTCAGAGTGCCGGCACTGTACTTCCCATCTCCCGAACTCAAATCCGGCCTGCCGGTTTCCCCCGAATCCCCTTTATAAATGTTACTTTGCTCACACTCCAACAGCACGTCAAGTATTAAAAACCAATGCCTCCATTCACTTATCAAAACGCTCACATGCTTGCTGGAAGTCCAAGCCCTGCACACAAAACCTTTACCCCCCCCCCAACCTTTCCTAGGCCGCCCCCCACCCCGCCTTCCCCCCACTACAGATTTATACACCCCGAAGTCACTCTGTCTGTTCCATTCTTCTACATGTCCCAAAACCCCCTCAACAACCCCCCCTCGCTCTGGGCAATCGTTTTGGTAATCCCGCACCCCCTCCTAAATTTTCCCAAAATCCCAATTTCTGCATTATATTCCCCCACACATTGACCTCAGACATGACATCTCCACTGCCTCCAGCCTTTCCTCGTTTCAACATTCATCACCCATGCTTCACACCCATATAAGAGCGTTGGTATAACTATACTCTCAAAATTCCCCCTTTTCTTCCATAGACAAGGTTCTTTGTCTCCACAGACTCCAAAATGCTCCACTCACCCTTTTCCCTCATCAATTCAGGTTCACCTCATCCCAAAACCC
>WNWK01005174.1:0-125404 GCA_009830355.1 Cherax destructor | reverse complement strand
AATTGAACTAATTTAAATTTTTATTTTGATTTATTTTTCACCTAGATTTTCTCACTTTGTTAAAAAACCCTTTTTTAAAATTGTTTGGTTAGACCCTATCAGTTGCAACCTTTAACTATAAAATATGTGGATAAAAAAGGGATATGACTTTTTAAAAAAGCCAAACAGGCGGGATGCTGAAGGGCTACCCTTTTCTATGTTACTGGAGATGTCTATTACTAATAGATATCTTTTTTTTGTAAAAAATCCCTCCCAAAACAATCCAAACTTTATTCTTATAAAGATTGACCAGTTTTTAGAAGTAGATAAAGAAAGTATATTTTAGGTAACAGGTTGTTTAAAAACAAAAATTTTTTTAACGGCAAGGCCAAAATTTTAAGAAAAAAGAAAAAAAAAAAAATTTTGGTTTTAACCAAGATAATGATTTTTAGATCAAAAAAATTCCCCAAATTTCAAAAAACCTTTTGAAAAAACCTGACAAAGACTACTGACTCAACCTAACATCAAGAGATTGATTCCAGTGAAAAAACATTTAACATTTAAAAAATTAAAACTAACTTAAGATGCTTTTCCCCAGTTTTTACACAAAACCCCAAAATGTGGAATTTTGCCAAACCCAGACAACGTGGATCCATGTGACAGGATGTATCACAACGTGGATCCATGTGACAGGATGTATCAGACAACGTGGATCCAAAAGGATGAAAGACAACGAGATCCTTTTACAGAAATCGGGAAAGGGATCCAGCACGGGATAACAACACCAGGACAAGCAGACAACGGACCAGCACAGGGACAGACAAGTAGATCCATGTTACAGAATGTATCGAAAAGGTGGACCATGTCACAGAATGTATCAGACAACGGGGATCCATGTCAAAGAATGTATCGAAAGTAGATCCATGTCACAGAATGTATAGAAAAAGGGGATCCTTTAAAGAATGTATCAGACAAGGGGATCCAGTCAAAAAATTTACGACAACGTGGACCATGTCAAGAATGTATCAGACAACAGGGATCCATGTCAAGAATGTTCAGACAAGGGGATCCATGTCGAATGACAGACAACGGGGATCCATGCAAAAATTATGACAAGTGGACGTCACAGAATGTATCGACAAGTGGATCCATGTCAAAGAATGTACAGACAACGTAGATCCATGCCAGAATTATGACGCGGGCCCACAAAATGTTCGCCGGGCCGAAAAATGTTCGAAAATGATCCATGTCACAGAATGTATCAGATAACATGGATCCATTAAAGAATGTATCAGACAACGGGACCATGTCACAGAATGTATCAGACAAGTGGATCTATGTCACAGAATGTATGACAACGTGGATCCATGTCAAAGAATGTATCAGACAACGTGGATTCATGTCACAGAATGTATCAGACAACGTGGATCCATGTCACAAAATTTTACGACAACGAATCCATGCAGAAGTATCAGAAGGGGATTATGTCACAAATGTAATAACAACGGGACCATGTCAAAAGAATGTATCAGACAATGGTTTCATGTCAAGAATGGTTCGACAACTGGATCCAGTCCAGAATTTATGACAAGGGACCCATGTCAAGAATGATCCCGACAACGTTCCATGTCACAGAATTAAGACAAGTGGATCCAAAATGCACAGGATGTTAAACCTGATAAAAAAACTTCCCCAAACGAAAAAAAAAATAAAAAAAAACAAGTAAAAATCAAACGGATTAAAGGAGAGGCGGGGGTTCGATTACCGAAAATTAGTTTTTAAAACGCTTAATTGGGCAGACCTTATTCGATCGACTCAAGACATAGAAAAAATGAACTTAGTTGTTTTATGTCATGACCAGACAAACAAACAAAAATTTGCAAGGAATTTAATCTTTTCCCCCCCCTTTTTTCATTACTTTTTTCCCCCCCTCTCCCCCTTTTTTCCCCTCTTCCCCAACTCTTTCCCCCTTCTGTCTTTTCCTGTCTCTCCCCCCTCTTTCCCTTCCCTTTTTTTCCCCTTTTTCCCCTTTCCCTCTTCCTTCGTTTTCCCCTTCGAGCCCTTTGGGGGATTTAGTAAGTCACCGAGTTTAGCCAAAAAAAATGTCTCCGTTTTATTAAGGGTTTAAAAAGGATAAATGTTTCCCAAAACTTAAAATTTTTAATTTTTTCGTAACGGATTGAATTTTTTTTTTTCTGACGATGTCTTCTTTAGTTTGTATTTGTTTTCTTTTACATCTTCCCCACTTCATCTTGTGTTACCACTTTATTGCTTGATGCACAAATTTTTATTAAAATTTTGGAAATTTTTTAGATTATATTGACAGCCCGTCACTTTCCCATGGTCAAGACAGTGCTTTGTACGAACTTCCTAAAAAAAAGATAAATAGTCAAAAAATGAAAACATGATCATTTTTTCGTAATTTTGGGGGAAAAAAATTGGCTGTGTTATGTATTCCGCGGGAAAATAACACGGGAAACATTTTCTTAACACTGATACCCATCAACGTAACATCTGTTTTTTCTTAAAACAAGGGAACATCTGCACTTTAGATGCACCCCTTTCTAGTGACACCATTTTTGGGGTTTTGCCCCCACAAATGGTGACACCATTTTATATTTAAATTTTAGCTTGGTCAACACTATCTAATATTCGGGATACAATTTTTCACTTAGCAATATACATTTCCCCTTTTTTAAAGGTAAAGTGATGGTGGAAAGCGCCCGTCGGATAACATTATAGTCACCTCTTACTGAGAGTCACAGATTAAGAGAAGCGCCAATGCCAAAATATTCATCTGGATTTATTAGTTATATTTGTAAAAAAAAAGTTAAAAATTGTTTAACGTTGTGAAATAAAGTTTGGAATGTGACTCAGAAGCCGAGAATAACATTTACGTGTTACCCAAATTTTTTTTCTCCATTTTGCGGAATATATTTGCATACTGTAATGACTTACCCTCCTGTGGAAGGGAATTTTGTCTTACTATATAAAAAAAAGTTAATTTTTATTAATATTTTCATGAAGCAGCCCTAAACCAGGGGGGGTCAACAGTTCCGGGAATTGGGGGTTAATCGGATATTTTCAATTAAAGGGTTTTTTATCTGTAAAGATTAAAGTGTGGTTTACATTTATAAAACAATAATTAAAAGAGGCACAATGCCTAGATGCCAGATCCTACATCCCGGTTAATCCCGGGGCATTTCCCAGACTAATAAAATTTTTTACACTATATTACAAATTACAAATGATTAAATAGATTTCAATATGAGGATTAGAACAAAAAATATAACAGTTTGAAAAAATTTGAAGAGAATGGTTTTTTCTTGGCATGATACACAGTTTTTTAAAGCCCTTTTTAGTATTAGGAAACTTATGACAAGTTTAAGATTTATTGGAAAACTTTATTCAAAAATTTTTTGTTTACAGTCACTTGGGTATGTAAGTGTAAATGGGGGGGTTTTTTATGTAGTTAGTTGATGGGGAGTGAGTTAGGGAGATAAGATGTTTTTTGACGGTAGTTTTGAAAATGGTTTTTCGTTCGATTTTTTGGTTGGGAGTTCCCGATTTTGTCCCTTTAATGTCATTAACGATTAAAGGCCCAACACGGGAAAGTCATGAGGTTTTTTTTCGGTATTGTGCCTATGGGGCCGTCACAACTATCAAAAAACTTTTTTCGGGGTTTAAATTGGGAAATTTTTGGTTCTGTAAACGTAGGTTCAAAAGAAGGGGAGTTCTGGATAGTAAGTTTAGTCTTTGAAGAGTGGGGGGGGCCGGGGTTGGATTGGGATAATTTTATTTTTTTTGGGTTTTTTGATTTGGGGGGGGTTTTTTCTGTTGATTCCCCCACATATGGTATAGTTATGGGATAGATGAGGAAAGATAGTGTGAAGGGCTGATTTGGACATAGTGACGATCGAGACGATTCCCAAACCCTTTTTGGGTACATTTTTTTTATGTGTTGATATGGGTGTGAAATTCAGGTTGTTCCGGTGTAGGGCCCCGGAATTTGCCCTCATTATTTTTGCAATAAAGTTTGTCAATCATAATGTTAGTTGTGCAACACTTAACCAACCTAGTCCCGGGCCTTTTAATCTCTTTCAGGTGGGCAGCTTTTTCCCGGGATGTCAACCATCCTGTTTTTGCAAATGAAGGAAATCATCCTGTAATATGACAGGAAACCCCTGTAATATGACAGGATGTTCTGTTAAAACATAATGTAGAAATTTTTTTTTTAACTGTTTTTAGTATCCCCGGGTTATATTTTTGTACTTTAAAAAAGGGTTGGGGGAAGATTTGGGGGGAGATACTTTGGCGTCAATAGAACAAAAAGCACCAAATTTAAATCAGGATGCAGATCCTGGACAATGTCTCAGTGGGTTTTACTAATTTATTTTTTCCCTGTTTTCTTTGGTTTCTTTCCGGTGTATAGTAGCTGCCTGACGTTTTGTCATGACGTTCTAATGATTTATCAGGTGTTCTTTTTTCTATTTCCATGAAGTTACGACTGACCACACTATTTTCCTGAAACAGTGTCTGCAAATTTGACTTGTCTAACAGATATAAAATTTGTTACATTTATCACATGGAATGATATAAATTTCGTCTCTGCCTGTGGTTTCATTGGGGTTGAAGCTGATTTTTTTTTTTTGTGGCACTAACTGATATATTAATGTTAGTTCTATGGGAAAGAATGAAAGGTACTTGATTGCAGTAAGACCCGCGGAGAACAAGCTTGCATGATGAGCCTGAATTTACAGGGGGATGAGCTTCCGCATGATGAGCCTTGAATTTACAGGAGTGGATGAGCTTCCGGATGAAGAGCCTTGAATTTACAGGAGTGGATGAGCTTCCGGATGAAGAGCCTTGAATTTACAGGAGTGGATGAGCTTCTGGATGAAGATCCTTGAATTTACAGGAGTGGATGAGCTTCCGCATGATGAGCCTTGAATTTACAGGAGTGGATGAGCTTCAGGATGAAGAGCCTTGAATTTACAGGAGTGGATGAGCTTCCGGATGAAGAGCCTTGAATTTACAGGAGTGGATGAGCTTCTGGATGAAGATCCTTGAATTTACAGGAGTGGATGAGCTTCTGGATGAAGAACCTTGAATTTACAGGAGTGGATGAGCTTCTGGATGAAGAACCTTGAATTTACAGGAGTGGATGAGCTTCCAGATGAAGAGCCTTGAATTTACAGGAGTGGATGAGCTTCCAGATGAAGAGCCTTGAATTTACAGGAGTGGATGAGATTCCGGGTGAAGAAATGCTTCTTCAATATTTTTTTGTTATTGAAGACAAAACCGCCAGTGATAGTTATGAATGAACATGTAAAGCTATGATTCTTCTTCTTTTATCAAACATTTTGATTCTGGTCGCCGACTTCTTGTGGCTTAGAAATGTAATATTTTCATGGTCATATTATTAAAACACTTTTATTTTACATGATTCAAAAATCTTCTTATCAAGATCAAACCTTACATAAAATTTACCTTGGATGACGAGAAAGTTGATTCCTTTCTCTCTCTTATTTTATTGTTCCTTAATAATGTTGCATTCTGAACCTCAAGGTCTACATAAAACTAATTAATAAGGATGATTTGTACCATTATTTCTTACTCCTCATCCTTAAGAACAGGAGAGACATGATCCTAAATTTCTTAGATTTCCAGTGGCGAATTTCTTCATGAAGAATAGAAACATGCTGAAGAAGCTTTATCAGCCTTAAAGATCCAGCTTCACCTCATTAACTTCTGCAAACTCAAAGCTCTTACAAAACATGCACAACCAGTGGTTGGTTCTCGCCACGGGTCCTACAGTACTTCAGTAATGATGGCCCAACTCCTTAGAGCCAACATGTTTAAAGTGCTCCCACCACAAAAATCATAAAATATGTTTCTAAACTTCAAACTCAACAAATCCATGTGTGGGTTATAACAAATTCTATACCTGTGACGTCCCGAGATTTGCAGACATGCCTTCAAAAGCAAAAGTATGCAAGCATAATGAACAACACCAGCATCTCCTTTGGGGTCCATTGTAATCTTTATTCTTTCCTCATTGACAAGAGGAAAAGTGCAATTGTTATATCATGAAAACGTCAGGGCAGAACAAAGATACCTTGAGGGAGTCATGACGTGCGTGGCGTACGAGCGAAAAAAAAATCGAAAAATTATGGAAATTGAGTTAATGGTATAGAAAAATAGCCTAACTAGCTGGCAACATAATGGTACAAGAATCTATGTCGTATGACGTTTCTACAAGGAATTACAGTCATTTATATCATTTATGGTGACATCTGTGCTGGACATCATGACTGCTCACATCCCTTAATTTTTTTAGGAATTTTCCCTTTTTTTTTTTTTTTTTTTTTTTTGTTTATACGAAGACTTGTAGCCAATCAGGAACGGTCTGGGAACATTAGCTGACGTCAGCGGAATTCCCGCTCTCGAGATAAGCAGGAGAAAATTCTTCAATATTATGCTAATATCAACTTGATGGCTTATTTATCTATCAGAATTGATCTAATATGACATAATAAACAGTATAAATGACATATAAACATTATATACACACTAGAATTATTAAAATATGCCATAATATGGCGAATGTCTACCAGCCATATCACATATAAAATTATTTTTCCTCCTTCCCATAACGAGTTCTTTGGCTTTGAGTAAGAGAAAACGGTGTTTTTGAGAGGCTAACTGCACTAAATCACCAATAAAACTGAAACAAACGCGATTTTCTCTGAAAAAAAAAAAAACCCGAGACGGTGGGCCGGCCGACGATCGAGGCCAATATCTCGGAAGAAAGTTATTGACTTATTTCATGAAGCCCAGCCTTTATTATTGAGTTAACTGAAATAATTTATTAACAAAGATCATAAATCAATTAGAGTGGACCCTCGGTTTTCGTTGAAAATTCTTTCCAGAATGCTGTTTGAGTGCCGTTACATAACGAATTTGTTCCCATAAGGACAAATGTAAATTAGATTAGTCATTTCAGACCCCCAAAAATACACTTACAAAAACACTTACGAAAATACACTTACATAATTGTTCGAGTTTGGAGGTGAACGAAAACCGATGGTCCACTGTATTATTCTTCATTGTGTCGAACAAAGCATAATTTTATTCCAAATATTTTGGGATTTGTGTGGGAGTAAAGGGCAAGGTATTTTGCAAAATGTGAAAAATTTAGCAACTTCATTTTTTTTTTTTTTTTTTTTTTAGAATAAAGATAAGATATTTAAATTGGCTTTGTTTGAAAGAATTTCGTATTACGATTGTTTTATGAGTACCAAGTCCCAAAACCACCTTTCGTAGTGCCACTACAGAAGCAACGCATGAGGGCGCAGTAACAACACATGAGAGGGTAGTCAAAGCCGTAGATGCACTAAACGCAGAGACCCCATCAATATACAGCAGTGGACAGGGGCAAATCAGTAGGCCAGACACACAGAGGAACACAGGGGCTACAACCCTCTCAAATCCCTCTCAAATTCATCCCTTCTAGCTTGAAAAAGTTGTCAAAGGTGTTTTCTGTACCAAGATTCAGTTCTGTATCATTGTATTCGACTGAGGAAGCCTACCGTGAAGGCGAAACGTTTCAGAATGAAGATACATAACTGTTGCATATGTGTCTTATCAACTTGTCGGTGCTGTATACCTGTGTCATGTTCACTTACGTACACACACTCACGTATACACACCCATATTCACGCACACACACACACACACACAAACATGTACATTCACGCATGTACATACACGAACACGTGTACATCCACCCACGTTCACGCACATGCATCCTCACGTTCAAGCATGCATACACATGTACACATACAACCACATACACACACGCATGTGTACATACACAAACCCAAGTTAACGCAAGTACACGCACATGTACTTCCACCCACCTTCACTCACACACATGTACATGCACACGCCTACATACACGTTCATGTGTACACACATTCACACGCACGCATACACACACTTTCCCTCTCTCACCTCTCGCCTCTCTCACTCTCTCCCTCTCTCACCTCTCTATCCTCTCCCCTCTCTCCCTCTCTCCCTCTCTCCTCTCTCTCCTCTCTCTCCTTCTCTCTCTCTCTCTCTCTTGCTCTCTCTCCTCTCTCTCTTCACCTCTTCCTATCCTCTCTCTACTCTCCTCTCTCATCTCTCTCTTCGCCTCTCTATCTCTCCTTCTCTCTCTCCTCTCTCTCACCTCTATCTCTCTCCCTCTCACCTCTCTCTCTCTCACTCTCCCTCTCTCTCATACTTTCCCTCTCACCTCTCTCTCCTCTCTCTCTTCACCTCTCTTCCCTCCTCTCTCTCTCCCTCTCTATTCTCTTCTCCTCTCTCTCCTCTCTATCTCTCTCTCTCTCTCTCCTCTCTCTCTCTCTCCTCTCTCCTCTCTCTCCTCTCTCTCTCTCTCTCTCTCCTCTCTCGCCTCTCACTCCCTCTCTCACCTCTCCCTATCCTCTCTCACTCTCTCTCTCATCTCTCTCCTCTCTCTCGCCTCTTCACTCACTCTTCCTCTCTCTACCTCTCTATCCTCTCACTCTTCTCCTCCACTCCCTCTCACCTCTCTCTCTCTCCCTCCTCTCTCCTCTCTCCCTCCTCTCTCACTCTCTCCCTCACCTCTATATCCTCTGTCTCACTCTCTCCCTCACCTCTCTATATCCTCTCTCTCACTCTCCCTCACCTCTATATCCTCTCTCTCACTCTCTCCCTCTTTCACTCTATCCTCTCTCACTCTCTATCCTTTCTTACTCTCGCCTCTTCCTCCCCCTCTCACCTCTTTCGCCTCTCCCTCCTCTCTCTCACCTCTCTCATCTCTCCTCCCTCTTTTCGCCTTCTCACTTCCTCTCTACCTCTTATTTCTCTCCTCCCTCTCTCTCCTCTCACTCTCTCCCTCTCACCTCTATCTCTCTCACTCACCTCTCATCTCTCTTCTCTCTCGCACTCTCCATTTCTCTATCCTCTCTCACCCTCACTCTCTCCCTGTCTCTCTGTCGCCTCTTTCTCTCCTTCCTCTCCCTCCTTTCATCTCTCTCTCTCTCTCCTCTCACTCTTTCCCTCTCGTACCTCTCTCTCTCCTCCTCCCTCTCTCGCCTTCCTCTCTCTCCCTCCTTCCTCTCTACCTCTCCCTCTCCCTCATCTCTCACTCCCCTTTATCTCCCCTTTCTTGCTTTCTCCTCACCCATCTCTCTCTCCCCCTCCCTCCCTCCCCCTCTCACGTACTCACCTCCCATCCACCTCCCCCACAACCCCCAGGTTACTTCTACCACCTCTCTCCCACCTCAATCCCAGCACCCCAGGGCAGTACTACCCCATGCATAACCTAATCCTCCTCCCATCCCCTCTCTCCATACACCTCTGGTGATTCTCCCCTTCCTGCTCTCTCCTTCCTCTCACTCCCTCCTTCCTCTCACTCCCTCCTTCCTCTCTCTCCCTCTCCTCAATCTCACTCTCTCCTCTCTCTCTCTCCCTCACCATGCACCCCAAGGTATTTCTACCTCCTCTCTTCCCCTCCTCCCTCCCTCTCCTATTCTCTCCATCTCTCTTCCTCTCTCCCTCTCCACCTCCTCCCTATCCCTCTCAGGTCTCCCTCTAGAAAATCTCCTCCCTCCCTCTGACACTCTGCCTCTTTCTCAATACCATCTCTCTGCCTCTCGATACCACTCTCTCTCTACCTCTATCTCTCTGTCTCTCTCTACCTCTATCTCTCTGTCTCTCTCCCTCTCCCTAAGTCTCCCCCTCTCTCTTCCCCTTCCTCTCCCATTATCCCTCCCTCTCTCACTCTTCCTTTCCCTCTCTCGCTCCCCCTCCCTTCCCCGCTTGATCCGCCCCCTACCACACTACCTCCAAATTCCCCCTCTCTCTCTCTCCCCTTCTCCCTCTATCCCTTAATTGAGTACCTCGCCCTACGACCCCTCCTCTCTATCCCTCTCCTCTCTCCCCCCCCTTCTGACACTCTCACTACATCCATAAGGGCACATCGAGGGAATATGGGTGGTTCAGGGAGAAGGATGCCAACAAGGGGTACGATGATCGCTCCAGGGAGGCCACAGTGGGAGGAGGAACTCAATAAAAGGGAGAAGGAATGGGAGAGGAAGATATTGATGATCAGCGAAGGAATGGAGAGGAGGATTACTGAGGAGAGCAGAAAATGGGAAATGCAAGTCAAAAATGCAGAAGACAACATCCAGATCTTAGAAGTGAAGCTGCAGAGCCTGATGCAGAGTAGAGATGCAAGTACCTGTTCAGAATCGGTGCTTGGAGCGTGTGCATCAGACACAGCCAAAGGGAATGTGGAGAAAAGAGAAGAGCTCTTGAATGCTCAGGCACTGCCACACACAAGTGTCGCCCGAAACAAGAGGAGCAGGATACCAACACCTGTCAAAGGATTGAGGAGAAAAAAGAACTCTTGTATGCACAGGCACTCAGACACACTGGGGCATCTGACACAGTCATAGGGAATGCAGACAAAAAAAGAACTCTTGTATGCTCAGGCACTGTCAGACACACGTGGGGCCCGATACAAGATGAGTAGGATACTAACACCACATGAGAGGGATATAGATAAAGCAGCCAGGGACAAGAAAGTTCCACAGAAGCAACGCATGAGGGCGCAGTAACAACACATGAGAGGGTAGTCAAAGCCGTATATGCACTAAACGCAGAGACCCCATCAATATACAGCAGTGGACAGGGGCAAATCAGTAGGCCAGACACACAGAGGAACACAGGGGCTACAACCATGACAGAACCGGAAGATGCTAATGCATCTCTGATGAGCAAAGGAAGACACAGTTTGAGGAGGAAAGGGAGAAGTCGATCTTTATCTACAGCCTTAAGGAAGTCGAAGGGGTCACCCATGACAGAAGGAAACAGGAGAAGGAAAGGATTATAGGTATCATGCTAGCAACAGGGGGAGACAAATTTCAGGGATTCGGGTGGTACACAAGAGGAAGAAATCGGCCCCTCAAAGTAATCTTCAATGCAGAATCAGCCCGCACCATGATCCTGCAAGAGAAAGCGCAGCTGAAGGCGACTCAGGAGTACCATGATGTATACCTAGATCGGGACAGAACGCAGGAAGAAAGGGAGGCCCAAAAGGAGAGGATAAGAAAGCGAAGGGAGGAGAGAGAGAGAGGAAACAGCAAGGTACAGGGGGCACCAGGCCCAAGCAGAAGGACAAACACACCCACCGGAAGCACTCACGGAGGGCCTCAAACCACAGCAACCCAACAGCAACCATATAGTTTAACATCACACACACACATCATTTCCCCTGTCCCCACCCCAGCAACCCAAAACCCACCATCACCACTACCCAACTCCATCACAAACCCCACCCAATCAGCCCACACTCCAACCATACCCCCCACCCATGCAACAACCCTCTATGGAAACCCTGTCCACACCCTCCCCATCCCGCCAAGATCCCCCCAGGGCCACAGTATTGGAAACAAAGCTGAAGGTTTGGTACACAAATGCGGATGGAATCACGAATAAGTATGAAGAGTGGAATGAAAGAATAGGTGAAATGTCCCCAGACATCATAGCAGTCACATAAACTAAACTAAATGAGGCAATATCAGACACAATCTTCACACAGGGATATCAGATCCTGAGGAAAGATAGAAGGAGCAGGGGGGAAGGAGGGGTCGCACTGCTCGTAAGGAGTCATTGGAGATTTGAGGAAATGGCAGGAATAGTGGTGTGTAGAGAAAGGGACTTTATAGTAGGTACCATCCAGTCTGGGGAGCACAAGATAGTCATTGCAGTGATGTATAACCCACCACAGAACTGCAGGAGGCCAGGAGAGGAATATGATGAGAACAACAGAGCAATGGTGAACACCCTGGTGGAGGTTGCAAGAAAAGCGCACATGAGCAGAGAGAAGTTACTGGCCATGGGCGATTTCAACCACAAAGAGATCGACTTGGAGAACCAAGAACCACGTGGGGTTCCAGAAACTTGGAGAGCCAAGATGATGGATGTGGTACTGGAAAACCTGATGCACCAACATGTCAGGGACACGACCAGATAGAGGAGAGGACGAACCAGCAAGGCTGGACCTTGTATTCACCCTGAATAGCTCAGATATCGAGGACATAACACACGAGAGCCCCCTGGGAGCCAGCAACCATATGGTGCTGAGCTTTGAGTACATTGTAGAGCTACAGGTGGAGAGGGAAATTGGTGATGAAAGAGGAATTTCCTGCAGGAGGTTCTATGGGAAAGGGAAATGGAAGGACAGTCAGTAAATGAAATGATGGAATATGTAGCGACAAAGTGCAAGGAGGCAGAGGAACGGTTTATACCAAAGAAAAGATTAAATGGGAAGACCAGAAAGAGCCCCTGGTTTACCCAAGATGCAGGGAGGCAAAGACTCAGAGTGCCAGAGAATGGAAAAGAAGATTAGTCAAAGAGCTAGAAACGAGTATGCACAGGTACGGAGGGAGGCCCAGAAACAGTATGAAAAAGACATAGCATCGAAAGTCAAGTCTGAACCGAAACTGATGTACAGCCACATCAGAAGGAAGACAACAGTCTGGGGAACTCACAAGTAATGATCAAGAGGTATGTGAGCTCAACTCGAGGTTTAGGGAAGTATTCACAGTGGAGGCAGGAAGGCAGCTGGGTAGACAGGATGGGGTGCGTCACCAACAAGGGATGTATCGAGTGCTGGAGGGCATACACACATCTGAGGGGGAGGTGAAGCAGTTACTCAGTGACCTTGATACCTCAAAGGCGATGGGTCCAGACAATATCTCCCCATGGGTCCTTCAGGAAGGAGCTGAGGTTCTGAATGTGCCACTTACCATAATTTTCAACACATCCCTTGAAACTGGGCAGCTACCTGTGATATGGAAAAAGGCCTGGAGTTCTATGATAAAGTAACAGAGGTAAGGCAAGAGAGAGAAGGGTGGGTTGACTGCATTTTCTGGACTGCAGGAAGGCCTTTGACACAGTTCCTCACATGAGATTAGTAAAGAAGATGGAAGACCAAGCGTGTATAACAGGAAGGGCACTGGAATGGATCAGGGAATACCTCACAGGGAGACAACAACGTGTCATGGTGCGTGATGAGGTATCACAGTGGGCGCCTGTGATGAGCGGTGTACCGCAAGGGTCAGTCCTAGGACCAGTGCTATTCTTGCTATATGTGAATGACATGACGAACGGGATAGACTCAGAAGTGTCTCTTTTTGCAGATGATGTGAAATTAATGAGGAGAATCACATCGGATGAAGACCAAGCAGGACTTTAAAGAGACCTGGACAAGCTTAACATCTGGTCTATCAACTGGCTTCTCGAATTTAACCCCACCAAATGCAAAGTCACGAAGATCAGAGAAGGGCAAAGAAGACCGCTGACAGAGTATAAGCTAGGTGGACAAAGGCTACAAACCTCATCAAAGGAGAAAGACCTTGGGGTAAGTATAATGCCAAGCACACATCAACCAGATAACCGCGGCAGCATATGGGCGACTGGCAAACCTAAGATTAGCGTTCTGTTACCTTAACAAGGAATCGTTCAAGACACTGTACACCGTATACGTCAGGCCCATACTAGAGTATGCAGCACCAGTCTGGAACCCACACTAGGTCAAGCATGTCAAGAAATTAGAGAAAGTGCAAAGGTTTGCGACAAGGCTAGTTCCACAACTCAGGGGACTGCCCTATGAAGAAAGGTTGAGGGAAATAGGTCTAACAACACTGGAGGACAGAAGGGTTCGAGGAGACATGATAACGACATACAAAATACTGCGGGGAATCGACAAGGTAGATAGTGACAGGATGTTCCAGAGAGGGAACACAGAAACAAGGGGACACAACTGGAAGCTGAAGACTCAGATGAGTCAAAGGGATTTTAGGAACAGCCATAGAGTAGTTAGGAAGTGGAATAGTCTAGCGAACGATATAGTGGAGGCGGGAACCATACATAGTTTTAAGACAAGGTATGATAAAGCTCATGGAGCAGGGAGAGCAGAGACCCAGTAGCAGACAGTGCAGAGGCGGGGCCAGGAGCTGAGTATCGACCCCTGCAATACAATTAGGTGAGTACACACACAACCATATACACACACACAGAAACCATAAACAACAACCAGCACGGTTTCAGGGAAGGAAAATCCTGTGTCACAAACCTACTGAAGTTTTATGACAAGGTAACAGAAGTAAGACATGAAAGAGAGGGGTGGGTAGATTGAATTTTCTTGAACTGCAAGAAGGCCTTCGACGCAGTTCCTCACTAGTGATTAGTGCAAAAGTTAAAGGATGAGGCACGTATAACAGGAAGGGCACTGCAGTGGATCAGAGAATACCTGACAGGGAGGAAACAACAAGTCATTTTACGTGACGAGGTGTCAGAGTGGGCGCCTTTGACGAGAGGTGTTCCACAGGGGTCAGTCCTAGGACCAGTTCTGTTTTTGGTGTATATGAATGACATGACGGAAAGGATAGACTCAGAAGTGTCCCTGTTTGCAGATGATGTGAAGTTAATAATAATTAAATCGGATGAGGATCAGGCAGGACTACAAAGAGACCTGGACAGGCTGCAAGCCTGGTCCAGCACCTGGCTCCTTTAATTGAATCCACCGAATGCAAAGTCATGAAGATCTGGAAAGGGAAAAGAAGACCGCAGAGTATAGTCTAGCTGGCCAAAGACTGCAAACCTCACTCAAGGAAAAGGATCTTGGGGTGAGTATAATACCGAGCACATCTCCTGAGGCTCACATTAACCAAATAACTGCTGCAGCATATGGGCGCCTTGCAAACCTAAGAATAGCATTCCTACACCTCAGTAAGGAATCGTTCAAGTCTCTGTACACCGTGTACATCAGGCCTATATTCGAGTATGCAGCACCAGTTTTTAACCCACACCTGGTCAAGCAGGTCAAGAAATTAGAGAAAGTGCAAAGGTTTGCAACAAGACTAGTCCCAGAGCTAAGTTGAATGTCCTTCGACGGTTAAGGGAAATTAGGTGAGTACAATTAGGTGAGTACACACACACAAACACACGCACACACACACACACATACACACACACACACACGCACAAACACAGGAACACCACGTGCGCGAGTCACAACTTTAGTGCTCCGTGAATATAAGTGTTTTCGAGGGCTACCCAAGGGTACTGCAGGGGTCATCAAGTGTGTCAGGGTAGTGAACAACCCTTGAAGCGATTTACGAGTTGCCCTGAGCCACATAAGTGTGGGGAGAGCTATAATTTTATAAGTGAACTAGAAATAAATATTTGGTGGCGGGGTCAGAGTGGGCCTAGTGTGCTCCAGGCGACGTTGCCACGTGTGTCACCCTAGATAATAAAGTGAAATAAATATGTGACAACTGAAAGAAATACAGTGAATAGGTTATATTATATATCGACAAGAAACGAAATTGGATATACGCCAGAACATCACATCGAGTTGGACAATCTACAGGATACTACACGCTGGACAAGCTGCATCGCATCGCAAGTATTCACCTATGCGTGGTTTTCGGGGTATTGGGTGTAAGTTCCAATTACCTAACCGCTAAGCTGTTTGTGAATGGTCAACTCTCATAGTAAGATAAGGAATAGGATATCAAGTACTCGGTAACAAATAGCAATTGGTAATTTCTAGTAGAAAAGGGCGAGCAGACAGGTGAATCATAGAATACATTAACTAGTAGATCAGGTGTGTCAGGTCAGGCCAGGTAGAGGAGCACTGTAGACTACGTGTTACTCGCAGACCCCACATACACACACATACACACTCATACACCATAACACAATTTCACCACTACTTTTCACACAATAAATCCACACACATATAGTTCCACACACACACACACACACACACACACACACACACATTAACTGGTAGGTCAGGTGTGTCAGGTCAAGCCAGGTAGAGAAGCACTGCAGACGATGTGTCACTCGCAAAATCCACATACACACCCATACACCATAACACACAATTTCACCACTACTTTTCACACAACCCACACACACACACATACATACACACACACACATACACACACACACACACACACACACACACACACACACACTGGCGTTCAGTCAAAGCAGTCACGCTCGTTTTGAGCTCCGCTAAATTGGGTCGTATTGGGTGGTCCTAGGGGAAATCCGAGTGCAACAAACAGGCGTGGGCATAGGCTAAAGTGTCATACTCATTTGAAACAAAAAATCAGGGAAATACGAGTGAACGCAGAGGGAAAACACACAGTAAATAGTGAAAGTGCGGTGAGGGGAACCGGCGATAGGCCTAACAGCGGTTGCCACACAGCAGGAAGTGGAGAATATATCGTAGGAGACGCAGTGGGGAGCATATCTACTGGAGGTACCCAAGTAAGGGAGACCAGTGCAAGGCAAGCAGTGAGCAGTACGGTGACTGCATTAAGTGAGCCCAATAGAAAAGAAACGAAGAGGTACAATACCCAGCAGGGTGCCACACCAGGAGAGTATCAACAATCTGACAGACCCAGCAGACACCGGATGTAATGTACAAAATCCTAGTTGTGGTTTGCAGGTTTTGCAGGTTTCTGGCCCTGAGTTGCTGAAGTGTGGGAAAAATCCCTGCTCGGAGGAGCTGAAAACATAAGAATTTCATAGGTAGGAAGATAAGTCAGGGTGCAGGACTACCAACCAAATGTACACATGTGTACGCACGCCACACACACATACACTTGAAGTAGTCAGGATACAGAAGTAGTATACCATACAATTGTTCATGTTTTTGCAACAATATTATTATCAGTGTATAAGTAGTAACTTTTAGTAGCAGTGGTTAGTAGCATTCTAGAATTATAATTAGATTAGGTAGGCACTGTGGACGAGATGCCAAGTCGCACACACACACACACACACACACACACACACACACACACACACAAACACACTTGAAGTAGTCGAGCTGTTCTTGTATTAGCAATAATATTTTTATCAGTAATATAGGTAGTAGTATTCTTTTTAGTTTTTGTAGCTAAGAAAGGGCTGAAAACAGTAAGTGTATAAAAGACATTCATCATAAAGTTACAAATAAGGGCAATGGATCAGGACAGCAAACAAAGGGAGACAGCAGGGGAAAACAAGAGACTAGCTCCCTTAAGGTTTACTATACTAATAGCAGGAGTGTAAGAAATAAGATAGATGAGCTAAGATTAATTGCAAGTGCAGGAAACATAGATATTATTGCTATAACAGAGACCTGGCTCAATCTGAAAGATAGAGAGTTGCCTTCTGAATGTCACATACAAGGCTATAAATTATTCCACACTGATAGGGTCAACAGGAAGGGTGGTGGAGTAGCGATGTACGTCAGAGACAATTTAAAGTGTTGTGTTAGACAAGATATAAAATTAGAAGCGTCAGCCACTGAATCTCTTTGGTTACAGCTTCTTGAGGGCCGTGTAAAACTTATTTTGGGTGTGATTTACAGGCCCCCAAATCTTGATAGGGAGTGCAGTAAACTTCTATGGGATGAAATTCGTAAGGCATCTACACATGAAAATGTTGTGCTAATGGGAGATTTCAACTTTAGACAAATTGACTGGAGCAATTTGACAGGAAATTTAGAGTCAAGTGACTTTCTTGATACGATTCAGGATTGTTTTTGAAACAGTTGGTGACAGAACCAACTAGAGGAAATAACCTGCTAGACTTGGTTCTTGCCAGCGGGGAAACGCTAGTTAATAATCTTGAGGTTAATGATGAGCTTGGGGAAAGTGATCACAAATCACTCAGTTTTAATATATCATGGAATTACCCTACTACTGAAATCAAGTCTCTGTCCCTGACTTCCGCCTGGCTGATTTCATAGGACTGAAAAATTACCTGGGTAGGCTGAACTGGAATGACCTGACAGTGGGTCAGGTAGGTGGTGATTGCCAATATGACGTTTTCCAGAGAATAGTTCTAGCTGCTCAGACAGCTTATGTTCCTAATAGGGAAATCAGATCAAACAAAAATGATCCTAAATGGATGAACAATAGATTAAAACATCTCATTGGTCAAAGAGAGGCATATATAGGCGAATCAAAAGAGGAGAGGGGCAATTAGGTAATCAATATATTCAGTTAAAGAGAGAAATAAAAAGGGAATAAGAAAAGCAAAAAGAGACTATGAGGTTAAAGTTGCGAGAGAATCGAAGACTAACCCAAAAGGATTTTTCAGGTATACAGAAGTAAGATTAGGGACAAGATAGGCCCACTCAAAAGTCACTCAGGTCAGCTCACCGACAGTGATAAGGAAATGTGTAGAATGTTTAACACTTACTTCCTCTCAGTTTTTACACAGGAAGATACTAGCGATATTCCAGAAATAATTAATTATGTAGAACAGGATGATAGTAAACTATGCACGATTAGGGTCACAAGTGACATGGTCCTTAGACAAATAGATAAATTGAAACCTAACAAATCCCCAGGCCCTGATGAACTGTATGCAAGGGTTCTAAAGGAATGTAAAGAGGAGCTTAGCAACCCGTTGGCTAATCTTTTCAACATATCACTGCAAACTGGCATGGTGCCAAATAAGTGGAAAATGGCAAATGTAATACCTATTTTCAAAGCAGGTGACAGGTCCTTAGCTTCGAACTATAGACCAATAAGCCTAACCTCCATAGTGGGAAAATTTATGGAATCAATAATTGCCGAGGCAATTCGCAGCCATCTTGAAAAGCATAAATTAATCAAAGAATCTCAGCACGGTTTTACAAAAGGGCGTTCCTGCCTTACAAATTTAATAACTTTTTCACTAAGGTGTTTGAGGAGGTAGATCATGGTAATGAATATGATATTGTGTATATGGACTTCAGTAAGGCTTTTGATAGAGTCCCACATCAGAGACTATTGAGGAAAATTAAGGCACACGGAATAGGAGGAGAAATTTTTTCCTGGGTAGAGGCATGGTTGACAAATAGGCAGCAGAGAGTTTGCATAAATGGGGAGAAATCAGAGTGGGGAAGTGTCACAAGCGGTGTTCCACAGGGGTCAGTATTGGGCCCCTTGTTGTTCACAATCTACATAAACGACATAGATGAGGGAATAAATAGCGACATAAGCAAGTTTGCCGATGACACCAAAATAGGCCGTCCAATTCATTCAAATGAGGACATTAGAGCACTCCAGGAAGATTTGAATAGACTGATGCAGTGGTCGGAGAAGTGGCAGATGCAGTTTAATATAGATAAATGCAAAGTTCTAAATATTGGACAGGACAATAACCATGCCACATATAAACTAAATAATATAGATCTTAATACTACTGATTGCGAAAAGGATTTAGGAGTTCTGGTTAGCAGTAATCTAAAACCAAGACAGCAGTGCATAAGTGTTCGCAATAAAGCGAACAGAATCCTTGGCTTCATATCAAGAAGCATAAATAATAGGAGTCCTCAGGTTGTTCTTCAACTCTATATATCCTTGGTGAGGCCTCATCTAGATTATGCTGCACAGTTTTGGTCACCGTATTACAGAATGGATATAAATGCTCTGGAAAACGTACAAGGAGGATGACTAAGTTGATTCCATGTATCAGAAATCTTCCCTATGAGGATAGACTGAGGGCCCTGAATCTGCACTCTCTAGAAAGGCGTAGAATTAGGGGGATATGATTGAGGTGTATAAATGGAAAACAGGAATAAATAAAGGTGATGTAAATAGCTTGCTAAAAATATCTAGTATTGACAGGACTCGCAGCAATGGCTTTAAGTTGGATAAATTCAGATTCAGGAAGGATATAGGAAAGCATTGGTTTGGTAATAGAGTTGTCGATGAGTGGAACAAACTCCAGTACAGTTATAGAGGCTAAAACGTTGTGTAGTTTTAAAAATAGGCTGGATAAATATATGAGTGGGTGCGGGTGGGTGTGAGTTGGACCTGACTAGTTTGTGCTACTAGGTCAGATGCCGTGCTCCTTCCTTAAGTGAATGTAACCTGACCTGGATGGGTCGGGGCATTGGCTTAAGTCGGTGGGAGATTTGGACCTGCCTCGCGTGGGCCAGTGGGCCTGCTGCGGTGTTCCTTCTTTCTTATGTTCTTATGTTCTTATGAGAAGGGAGGAACGCTGCAGCGGGCCTGTTGGCCCATGCTAGGCTAAGGGCCCTGAATCTGCACTCTCTAGAAAGGCGTAGAATTAGGGGAGATATGATTGAGGTGTATAAATGGAAAACAGGAATAAATAAAGGGGATGTAAATAGCGTGCTAAAAATATCTAGTATTGACAGGACACGCAGGAATGGCTTTAAGTTGGATAAATTCAGATTCAGGAAAAATATAGGAAAGCATTGGTTTGGTAATAGAGTTGTCGATGAGTGGAACAAACTCCAGTACAGTTATAGAGGCTAAAAGTTGTGTAGTTTTAAAAATAGGCTAGATAAATATTGAGTGGGTGCGGGTGGGTGTGAGTTGGTCCTGACTAGCTTGTGCTACTAGGTCAGATGCCGTGCTCCTTCCTTAAGTGAATGTAACCTGACCTGGCTGGGTCGGGGCATTGGCTTAAGCCGGTGGGAGACTTGGACCTGCCTCGCATGGGCCAGTAGGCCTGCCGTAGTGTTCCTTCTTTCTTATGTTCTTATGTTCTTAAGATAATTCAAAGACGTGGCGGCGGAGTGCAGGCGCGGTGAGTCAGCGGTAAACAAACACACGCACACGCACACACACACTCACATAAACCAACAGTCGGGTTTGTCTTAGACTAGTCTAGTGTTATCCTTTTTTTCTTTTTTGGAATTACAACTAGCAAATTTTTTCTTTTTTGAAATTACACCTAGCAAATTCCTAGCACAATATTAGGCTAGTATTCCTAACTCTCTGAAGGATTACAATAACGCTGGGAGTTCTCACAACAAGTGGTCGTAAACACTGAAACCTGACACGATGGTCACCCTCTGACCCTACATACCCTCCCTAACACCCTCTCCCTACCTCCCTCCCTTTCTCCCCCACACACACACCCTCTATCTCTTTTCTGGGCTTGCATAGCCTAGCTCAGTATCTCTAATCGTTATAGAATTAGTACCAGCAAAACTATAGCATAACATTAGGAGAGTAGTCCATACCTCCCTCTCCCCTCCCTTTCTCCCTCACACACAAACCATCCCTCTCTCTCCCTCCCCCTCTCTATACCTCCTTCTCCCCGCTATCTCCCCTCTCTATAATTCCCTCCCCCCTATCTCCCCCTCCCTCTCCCTACTCTATCCCTCTCCCTACCCCTCTCTCTCACTCCCCCTCTCCCTCCCTCTCCCTCTATCCCTCTATCTCCCTCCACCTCTCTCCCTCCCTCTCTCTCCCCCTACCTATCACTCTCTCTATCTCTACCTCCCTTTCCCCCTCTCCACGAGGTCTCTGCTGCTAGGAGGCGACACAAGTTCTCACCTCCTCCACGAGGTCTCTGCTGCTAGGAGGCGACACAAGTTCTCACCTCCTCCACGAGGTCTATGCTGCTAGGAGGAGACACAAGTTCTCACCTCCTCCACGAGGTCTCTGCTGCTAGGAGGAGACACAAGTTCTCACCTCCTCCACGAGGTCTCTGCTGCTAGGAGGCGACACAAGTTCTCACCTCCTCCACGAGGTCTCTGCTGCTAGGAGGCGACACAAGTTCTCACCTCCTCCACGAGGTCTCTGCTGCTAGGAGGCGACACAAGTTCTCACCTCCTCCACGAGGTCTCTGCTGCTAGGAGGCGACACAAGTTCTCACCTCCTCCACGAGGTCTCTGCTGCTAGGAGGCGACACAAGTTCTCACCTCCTCCACGAGGTCTCTGCTGCTAGGAGGCGACACAAGTTCTCACCTCCTCCACGAGGTCTCTGCTGCTATGAGGAGACACAAGTTCTCACCTCCTCCACGAGGTCTCTGCTGCTAGGAGGAGACACAAGTTCTCACCTCCTCCACGAGGTCTCTGCTGCTAGGAGGCGACACAAGTTCTCACCTCCTCCACGATGTCTCTGCTGCTAGGAGGCGACACAAGTTCTCACCTCCTCCACGAGGTCTCTGCTGCTAGGAGGCGACACAAGTTCTCACCTCCTCCACGAGGTCTCTGCTGCTAGGAGGCGACACAAGTTCTCACCTTCTCCACGAGGTCTCTGCTGCTAGGAGGCGACACAAGTTCTCTTCTCCTCCACGAGGTCTCTGCTGCTAGGAGGCGACACAAGTTCTCACCTCCTCCACGAGGTCTCTGTTGCTAGGAGGCGACACAAGTTCTCACCTCCTCCACGGGGTCTCTGCTGCTAGGAAGAGACACAAGTTCTCACCTCCTCCACGAGGTCTCTGCTGCTAGGAGGAGACACAAGTTCTCACCTCCTCCACGAGGTCTCTGCTGCTAGGAGGAGACACAAGTTCTCACCTCCTCCACGAGGTCTCTGCTGCTAGGACGCGACACAAGTTCTCACCTCCTCCACGAGGTCTCTGCTGCTAGGAGGCGACACAAGTTCTCACCTCCTCCACGAGGTCTCTGCTGCTAGGAGGCGACACAAGTTCTCACCTCCTCCACGAGGTCTCTGCTGCTAGGAGGCGACACAAGTTCTCACCTCCTCCACGAGGTCTCTGCTGCTAGGAGGCGACACAAGTTCTCACCTCCTCCACGAGGTCTCTGCTGCTAGGAGGCGACACAAGTTCTCACCTCCTCCACGAGGTCTCTGCTGCTAGGAGGAGACACAAGTTCTCACCTCCTCCACGAGGTCTCTGCTGCTAGGAGGAGACACAAGTTCTCACCTCCTCCACGAGGTCTCTGCTGCTAGGAGGCGACACAAGTTCTCACCTCCTCCACGAGGTCTCTGCTGCTAGGAGGCGACACAAGTTCTCACCTCCTCCACGAGGTCTCTGCTGCTAGGAGGCGACACAAGTTCTCACCTCCTCCACGAGGTCTCTGCTGCTAGGAGGCGACACAAGTTCTCACCTCCTCCACGAGGTCTCTGCTGCTAGGAGGCGACACAAGTTCTCACCTCCTCCACGAGGTCTCTGCTGCTAGGAGGCGACACAAGTTCTCACCTCCTCCACGAGGTCTCTGCTGCTATGAGGAGACACAAGTTCTCACCTCTCACGAGGTCTCTGCTGCTAGGAGGAAACACAAGTTCTCACCTCCTCCACGAGGTCTCTGCTGCTAGGAGGCGACACAAGTTCTCACCTCCTCCACGAGGTCTCTGCTGTTAGGAGGAGACATAAGTTCTCACCTCCTCCACGAGGTCGCTGCTGCTAAACGTTTATGTGGGAAATCATCCAGGACTTAGTCAGGAACTATGATGTGCGCTGAAGGAGGCCAGACAAGATCTTAGTTACAATAATATGAAGAATCACTGTTTCTGGAGACCCTCACGGATGTAAATCTTATAATTTTTGCAAAATAATGAAGAACAATGAGTATAAATGTTTCTTTATCGCTGTAGATCACGTTCTGAGAAGAGTATTGTTTGGGAGACAAGATGTGGCAGGTTAGGGCAATGCAATGTAATACCCGTTTATTCGCAAAGATTTCTGTATCTAAACATATCTATCCCCAGTTTCTCATTCACGACACTCCCTCGTTATATATGTCCCTCATTCACGACTCTCCCTCGTTATATATGTCCCTCATTCACGACTCTCCATCGTTATATATGTCCCTCATTCACGACACTCCCTCGTTATATATGTCCCTCATTCACGACACTCCCTCGTTATATATGTCCCTCATTCACGACACTCCCTCGTTATACACGAGTGTTTCACTCGTCAGTTCTCCACATACACGAGTGTTTCACTCGTCAGTTCTCCACATACACGAGTGTTTCACTCGTCAGTTCTCCACATACACGAGTGTTTCACTCGTCAGTTCTCCACATACACGAGTGTTTCACTCGTCAGTTCTCCACATACACGAGTGTTTCACTCGTCAGTTCTCCACATACACGAGTGTTTCACTCGTCAGTTCTCCTCATACACGAGTGTTTCACTTTTCAGTTCTCCACATACACGAGTGTTTCACTCGTCAGTTCTCCACATACACGAGTGTTTCACTCGTGTGTTCTCCACATACACGAGTGTTTCACTCGTCAGTTCTCCACATACACGAGTGTTTCACTCGTCAGTTCTCCACATACACGAGTGTTTCACTCGTCAGTTCTCCACATACACGAGTGTTTCACTCGTCAGTTCTCCACATACACGAGTGTTTCACTCGTCAGTTCTCCACATACACGAGTGTTTCACTCGTCAGTTCTCCACATACACGAGTGTTTCACTCATCAGTTCTCCACATACACGAGTGTTTCACTCGTGTGTTCTCCACATACACGAGTGTTTCACTCGTCAGTTCTCCACATACACGAGTGTTTCACTCGTCAGTTCTCCACATATACGAGTGTTTCACTCGTCAGTTCTCCACATACACGAGTGTTTCACTCGTCAGTTTTCCACATACACGAGTGTTTCACTCGTCAGTTCTCCACATACACGAGTGTTTCACTCGTCAGTTCTCCACATACACGAGTGCTTCACTCTTCCACTGGCGCTAGACGAGAATTTCTAGTGGTGTCTGACACCAGCCAACATTTAACACCATTTTCATTTTCTGTGTATTGTATTGACAACAATCGCCAGACTACGTGAACTGAGTCATCCTGATGTTGATGTTAAGAAAAATGATGTAAAAACTGATGAACTATAGAGATGAATATTTTTTGTAATGGAAATAAATTGTATAAAATACCGACACAATGGAAATATAAACACTTAAGGATCACATTATACTGCTTAAGTGTTTATATTTCCAATTTTCGTCATATATGTAGAGTACATTTAATAATGAGAAATTTCAATAACCGTGAATGGTTCCATAACACTGAATAAATTATTCCCCAAAAAATCCAATGAAATATATTTTCATCGATTGTGATATTTTTTGAAACCAAAAAGTTTTTTTTATTAAATATTTTTGATTAAAGAGGATAATTCGTGGGGAAATTTCTAGAACTCAAACATAAATAATAAGTTTTAGTTTCTTTATAAATAAACTTATAAAAGTTTGATGACTGGATATTGACACTTGTCAATTTGACTGAAACTTCTAATATGACAGTTAGCACTGATATGACTGTCAGCACTGTTGTGTCATGACTGTCAGCAGTGCTGACACAACATGACACAGTGTTGCAGCATGACAGTGTTGCAGCATGACAGTGTTGCAGCATGACAGTGTTGCAGCATGACAGTGTTGCAGAGGTCTAAGCTTTGCTCAGACCTCTGCAACACAATTGTCCTCAAATATTTGATAAATTATGTCATGAATTAAAGAAAGTTCCCAGACTTCACCTTACGAAACAGACAAAGTAAATGAGTTAGTTATTATGGACAAGGTAGATTATACTGGAAAAATGAACATTTTATTAGAATACGAGAGAACTTACGTGTCCATTAAGGCCAAATGCTGCATCCTTTTAGGATGGTTTGGTGACTTCATCCAGATACTTCTGGCTGCCATTGGTTCAGGTTACCTGAAGTTACTGTTCAGATAGGAGGCAAACTATGGCAAAGCTTCCTTCTAAGATAACATCGATCTCTTCGTGTATGGCATATTTTGTTCTTGACCTATGGCAAATGAATCCATGGTGCCGATACACTGATGTAGCTACGCTTTATTGTTAGAATGGGATACCTAGGCGAATAGTTACACTATTGCAAAGAGCTTGAGTGGCGGGGTGTGTTTTTAGGAAGTAATTAGAGGCATTTAAAGAAGATATCCCCAGCATATGGTGCCTTCCTCATTAGAAAGAGAGATTTGGCCTTTATAGAGTTATTGTCGTGTAATTTTTAAGCAATTTTCTCTACAGTGTTGCTGTCTCAGTTGGGACACTGTTGCCTCTCAGGACAGCTGTTACGCTTGAAGAGTCTGAAAGGATATCCCACTGTCCCATTGATTTGATAAACATTGGGTTATGAGTTCCTGCAGTACCATTCAAGTGTTCTGGGACAATCTCGCTCAATAATTCACTGCATGCAATACAGGAAGATAGAAATGCAGGTAGTGCTTTCTCCGATGCCTTGTGATTCGTTCCAGTAGTCTTAGACCCAAGTGGGGCATCAAGGTGAGTTCAAACAGTAGAAGTAATGACTGACTCTCCTTGAAGGGCAGCTGTGACTTGTTCAGTGGTGTGTTAGCTGTAAGACATTACTTAACATTCCGAAGGGTGTAAGGAGAGGCCTAGACTTCTATGCTCTAAAATATCTAATGGTTTCTAGCAAGGAGTCTTTGCTTACCACCAGTGTGTCATCTACCAAGAGCCGTATGTAGAGTTCACTCGACGGTTCCTTAGTGACCTTTACAAAGTATTTAAAAAATACCATTTACAAAAGAGGGGACTACACAGGCATGAGGAACTTCCTACAAGACGTTCAGTGGAAGAGATAATTGGCAGGAAAACCAGTAAAAGAAATGATGGAATATGTGACAACCAAATGCAAAGAGGCAGAGGAGAGGTTTGTTCCCAAGGAAAACAGATGTAATGGGAAGACCAGAACGAGTAGGGAGGCAAAAACTAAGTGCACTTGAGAATGTAAAAAGTACAGAAGACAAAGGACCCAGGAAAATAAAGAAATTAGCCGAAGAGCCAGAAACGAATATGCACAGGTAAGAAGGGAGGCTCTGCGACAATACGCAAATGACATAGCATCAAAAGTCAAGTCTAATCCGAAGCTGTTGTATAGCCACATCAGGAGGAAAACAACAGTCAAGGACCAGGTAATCAGGCTGAGGAAGGAAGGTGGGGAGTTCACAAGAAACAACCAAGAGGTGTGTGAGGAGCTCAACATGAGATTTAAAGAAGTATTTACAGAGGAGACAGGAAGGACTCCAGGAATTCAGAATAGGGAGGTATACCTTCAAGTGCTGGATGAAATACACACAACTGAGGAGGAGGTGAAGAAGCTGCTATGTGAACTCGATACCTCAAAAGCGGTGGGACCTGACAACATTTATCCGTGGGTCCTTTTAGAGGGAGCAGAGATGTTGTGTGTGCCACTAACAAAAATTTTCAACACATCCATTGAAACTGGGCAACTACCTGAGGTGTGGAAGATGGCAAATGTAGTCCCAATTTTTAAGAATGGAGACAGACACGAGGCACTAAACTACAGACCTGTGTCACTGACGTGTATAGTATGCAAAGTCATGGAGAAGATCATCAGGAGGAGAGTGGTGGAGCACCTAGAAAGACACAAATTTATAAACGACAACCAGCACGGTTTCAGGGAAGGAAAATCCTATGTCACAAACCTACTGGAGTTTTATGACAAGGTAACAGAAGTAAGACATGAAAGAGAGAGCTGGATAGACTGCATTTTCTTGGACTGCAAGAAGGCGTTCGACACAGTTCCTCACAAGAGATTAATGCAAAAGCTAGAGAATCAGGCACACGTAACAGGAAAGGCACTGCAATGGTTCAGAGAATATCTGACAGGGAGGCAACAACGAGTCATGGTACGTGACGAGGTGCCAGAGTGGGCACCTGTGACGAGTGGGGTTCCACAGGGGTCAGTCCTAGGACCTGTGCAGTTTTTGGTATATGTGAATGACATAACGGAAGGGATAGACTCAGATCCTCAGTCGAGGATCAGGCAGGACTACAAAGAGACTTGGACAGGCATTTACCTCGACACCTGCTAATGCTTCATCAAAATGCTTGTCCTTCATCAATTCCCGAATCTGAGGGCCAACAAAGATTCCTGCCTTTAGCTTGCCTTCACTTATACGAGGAAACTTTGACTCCAGGTACTTGAAAGCAGTTCCATTTTTGTTCAAGACCTTCACCAAATTTTTCATAAGCCCTAATTTGATGTGGAGGGGTGGCAGCAGAATTTTCTTGGGGTCAACTAGTAACAGTTTTCACGTTGTGATTTCCGGGTAAGAAGCTGGTTCTTGGTGGCCAGTCTTTTTGTTCATAGTGCTGGCTGTCTGCCTTACTATCCCAAAGACACAGAAAACAGGGATACCTGGTGTATCCGCCTTGAAGACCTAGGCGGATAAATCACCACTAATGAGAAAATTATGATTGTGGTACTTGATTGCAGATATTAGTGTCTTGGGTAATCCAAGACCCAGGCTGGCCTGCACCTGCTGGGTCTCCTGGTAAACTGTAAGTGACCTCAGAGACACACAGGGGTTAATGGACATGTATGGGATACAGTACAGACAGAATGAAGAATTAGACACATGTGCAACATCTGGGTATCTTTATTTGTAGATGTTTCGCCAGTGGACGGCGAAACATCTAAAATGTAGACACCCAGATGTTACAAATGTGTCAAATTTTTGACAGGTGTTAATCTACCGCATCGAATTTAATCCCCATTTTTTAATTAAAATATAATTGGTTTGCAATGTGTAGGGGAATATACAACCATAATGGCTCTCGTACAGGTAGGTAGTAGATTGGCCAGTATAATCGCCCGGCCTGGGCCTTTTTCAAGATGTGGCCCGGCCTTGGCTCCCTTTCGTGGGAGTGTCTCAGACCAATGTCTGCCATGAGAGGAGGTACAAGTACCTCCTCGTTTTCTGGGACGAGCTGTCCCCAGGCCTCGCCCCATTCCCCGCCCCCACGGGTCTCGGAGGGAGAAGCTAGGCACCTTGGGCTGCCACAAACCCCGCCCACACTGGGCTCGAAGGGTGTGGCATATCCAGACGATGTCAGGAGGTGCAAAGGCAGTTAGCACTACAGAATCCTTTTAGAGCCACACCCCAGTTTTGGGCCGAAGCCCGAGCGCTGGGGAAGCTCAAGAATGTCTCTTGCTGTGAGTGTTGCTGCTGCTGCTGCTTCACTTGTCCGTTGCACTCTCACTCTCGTACAGACGTCAGCATCACTACCTAACAAACTAAGTAACCTTCCTCATCCGCGTATAGGGTAGCATCTCTCGCAACACTGCCCAGAAATTTAAATGAACCTGATCACTTCGGAAACTCATTTCAGCAGAAAAAAATGGGTTCAACATCAATTATTATTATTATTATAATCAAATAGAAGCGCTAAACCACAGGGGTTATACAGCGCTGCAGGTTATTGTAGGATGCAGGGAGAGTGGGTTGTAAGAGGGAGATGGACGATTAGTAGGGTATGGAGTGCAAGATGACGGTGGATAGTGCAGGGGTGGAGGGTAGCAAGAGATCGAGGTAGAAGGGACTGAGGGAGGTGCTAGAGGTATAATCTTCAGAGTTTGTGTAGTAAGTCAGTTTCTGTCAAAAAGTCAATGAGAGAGTCAGGATTAAAGGAGGGTCCATCTGCAAGAAGGGAAGGTAAAGAAAGGGCCGCAGAGTGAAGACGTCGTTGGAGGTAAATTCTGCGTGCTCGTTGATAGAGTGGGCAGTCCAACAGGATATGCCGAACAGACACTGGAACCTGACAATGCTCACAGAGAGGGGCAGGGAGCCTCTCCATGAGATACCCGTGCGTAAGACGAGTGTGACCGATGCGAAGACGGGAGAGAGTAGTCTCCCATCCTCGACATTGGTGACAAGAAAAAGGCCAGAAACCTATAACCGGTTTAATAGAATGAAGTTTGTTATTCAGCAGGTCAGACCAGCGTTGTTGCCAACGGGTGCGAAGGTGGGTAGCAATGACCGCAAAATAGTCCGTGAAAGGAACACCTCTATATGAAACTGGAAGGTCATGTACTGCTGACCGCGCAGCAGTGTCTGCCTGTTCATTGCCCTGTACGTCAACATGACCAGGGACCCAACAAAAAACAATATCTTTATGCTTGCTAAAGATACGGCGTAACCAAAGGTGGATACGAAGAACTAGGGGGTGAGGTGTATCAATTTTATGGATAGCCTGTAAAGCACTAAGGGAGTCTGAAACGACCACAAATGGTGACTCAGGCATAGATGCAATACGGATAAGTGCCACAAGAATGGCATACAATTCAGCCGTAAATATGCTAGCCGAGGGTAATAGATGCCCTCGTACAACGCTGTCCGGAAACACTGCTGCGAATCCGACGCCGTCAGATGACTTTGAACCATCCGTGTATACTGCGATGGAATGGGAATGAGAACGGAAGTGGTCTAGAAGGAAAGAGCGAGAAGCCGCCGTAGGTAGTTGGGCTTTCGCGCAAGGTAGAGGAATAGAACAGACACGGACAGCAGGAACTTCCCAAGGGGGTAGGGGAAAGGGAGTTGTCACATGAACATATAGAGGTGGGAGCTGAAGGGAAGACAGGAGTGAATGTAGACGAAGAGAAAAGGGACGAAGTAAGCAGGGGCGACGAACAAATAGAGAGCTCCTACTAACATCTGTAACAATCCTATACATGGAAGGATTGCGGAGGTCATGAGAGCGAACAAAATAGCGTATGCAATGTGCATCACGACGATCGGATAAGGATGGAATGTTCGCTTCTACATAGAGGCTCTCAACCGGGGAAGAACGAAATGCACCAAGGCATAAGCGTAATCCCTGGTGATGGATGGGATTAAGGATGGAAAGAGTAGCAGGGGAGGCCGCAGAATATATCTGGTCACCATAATCGAGTTTCGACAAAATTAGGGTTGAATGTAGGCGAAGGAGGGTTCTACGATCAGCCCCCCATGAAAGATGTGCGAGGGTTTTAAGAAGGTTCAGCCTGGTGTGACAAGTTGCCTTCAGAGAGGTAATGTGAGGTTTCCAGGACAATCGACGGTCGAACAGGAGGCCGAGAAACCTGACTGTATCACGTTCTGGGATACGTTAGCCGTATAGGTACAATGGATGGTCAGAGACCACTGAACGTCTAGTAAACGTAATTTGATGAGTTTTGCTACTAGAAAATTTAAACCCGTGAGTGGTGGCCCAATCAGAAACCCGGTTGATGGCATGCTGGAGGGAAACTGCAATGAGGTGACAGTCAGCACCTGCACAAGCTATAGCAAAGTCATCCACATAGAGTGATGACCAAATGTTGGGTGGGAGAACTGATGCCAGATTATTTATAGCAAGCAGAAAGAGTGTTGTGCTCAGAACACATCCCTGGGGGACACCTTCAGCTTGGACAAATTCCGGGGAGAGTTCATTACTAACCCGGACCCGGAAATGTCTGTCAGTTAAGAAGGCCTTAAGAAAGAATAGTAGGTTGCCTCGGAGGCCTAAGGAGTGGGCCTGGGCCAAGATATTATATCTCCAAGTTGTGTCATAAGCCTTCTCAAGGTCGAAAAAGATAGCGATAACCGAATGGTTATTCACAAAGGCATTACGAATATACGTATCCAAGCGCAGCAAGGGGTCAATGGCAGAAGGGTAAAAGGCACATTATAGGATTCTTCTCTAAGAGAAGAAAAATCTAAGGGCTTTAACTCGCTGGCAGACTTAGAAGAAAGGAACGAGGGGCATAGATGTATCCCCTGAGAAATGCGGACGAGATGATTACCAATTTCAGTGGCAACGGCAAGAGGGTGTGCTATATCGACACCAGCAACCTGAAGAACAGGAGCCGGGTCGGGGGAGAATTTACCACTCAATTTCCGCACTTTCTTCCAGACTGCACTCATCGAGGAAGCCGAAGTGACAGTAGAAACGTAATCTCGCCAGCAAGTGCGTTTAGCATCACGTATGACACGGCGAGCAATAGCTCTCTTCTGCTTGAAATCTAGGAGTCTCTCTGTGGTTCTGTTATACCGATACCTGCCCCATGCAGCGCGTTTCAAACGCACTGCCCGAGCACAAGTAGGAGACCACCAAGGCACGCACTTCTGAGGATGCTTGCCCGAGGTTTGGGGAATAGAATGTGAAGCCGCTGTGAAGATGGAGGACGAAAAGAGATGTAAAACCTCATCAATGGAGGACGAGGTAGGAACCTCATGAAAGGCAGTAAGATGTGCGTAAAGGTCCCATTTTGCCCGGTCAAATTGCCAGCGTGGGCAACGAGGAGGTGGAGAAAACAGAGGGGACTTTAGGATAATTGGGAAATGATCGCTGTCATGTAAGTCCGGGAGGACAGACCAGGTGAAGTCAAGGACAGTTGATGAAGAGCAGATGGAAAGATCGATGCAGGAGAAAGAATGAGTTCGGGGATCAAAATGGGTAGGAGTACCCGTATTTAAAACATGGAGGGGAAGAGAAGCAAGAAATGCCTCCAACTGAATGCCACGGGAGTCACAGTGCGACCCTCCCCAGAGAAAGTGGTGCGCGTTAAAATCGCCAAGTAATAGAAGGGGTGGTGGTAAGGAAGAAACCAGAAAATCAACATCTGGGATAGAAAATGCCCGCGAAGGGGAGAGATATAAAGAACAGAGTGTATACCACTTATTCAAGTGGATACGGGCTGCGGTGTAATGTAAGGAAGAAGGGACATAGAGCTGACGGTATGGAACACCAGTGCGTATAGGAAGAGCACTTTCGTTAAAGGTTCCATCGGAAAAAGGATCCGATGAATATAACAAATTATAGCCTGAAAAGGGCCTGATAACAGTGGATTGTAATTTGGGTTCTTGCAAACAGACCCCAATAGGGGAGAGCAACACCTGAAGCTCACCCCTGTTACCCCTGAGGCCTCGGATATTCCACTGCAAATAAGCCATGATTTATGGAGAAAAAGATAGAAGTGGAAGTGAGAGGAAGCTATGGACTAGGGTTAGAAAAGTCCATGTGTGGAGGCAGCGGAAGACCTGTAATCAGAGAGGGAGGAGGACGTTGTGAAGGAAGGGGGGGTTGAGACGAAGAAGAGAGATGAGGAACCTCAGATGGAGTAGTGTCCATCATCGGCCCAGTCTCTGAAATATATTCTGCAATAGCTTCCAGTGTTTCGGAAGTCAAAGATGCAGAATGTGAGACTACATTAGAAATGGAAGAAACTATCGGGGAGTCTATAGACTGTACTAAAGTAGAGGACGAGGAGATAGAAGAGGAAACTGTCGTAGGGACTTGGGAGGGGACAGGGGATGAAGGTAGTGTATGAGGAGGAGGATGAACCTCCACACACGTTACAGAACTAGTCGGAGGCGAAGAACCTGGCAGTAGGGATTTTTTGCTGGGCTTATAAGAGGGAGGGCGCTGAGGTTTAGGTGAAGGACGAGGACGTGTAGACTCAGAACTGTGCGAGTGAATAGAAGAAGGAGTGTGGATAGTATGGGAAGCCGAGGTAGGGACCTCGGAGCCAAGAACATCAAAAGGATTCGAGACAGGGTGACTGAGGATGAGGCGACCACAGAGGAAGCCGTGGAAGTTGGGACCCCAGAAGCGGGGCGACGTTTAGCAATGCGAGAATAGGAAATACGGGAAGTTTCCCTTGAAGGCGAAGATGAGAGACAGCCATAGCATATGAGAAGCCTTCCGCCTCTTTGAGACAACGGATTTCCTGCTCATTCAGGTAAACCTGACAACGGCGAGAATACGAAGGATGTGCCTCATGACAGTTAAGGCAAGAGGGAGGTAGAGTACAAGAAGAACTGGCATGGTCGTCAGCACCACAGACTGGGCATTCGGCCATGGACCTGCAATATTTTGCTGGATGACCAAAACGCCAGCAGTTTCTACACTGCTGCGGTGTAGGGGTCACCTTTCGAACTTGTAAACGTTGACCTGCAATGTAGACCGAAGGTGGCAGTTCTCGGCAGTCAAACGTTAAATGAGCTATATTGCAAGGATAACGTCTTCGCTTATTGGCAGGGAGGACAAAAGTGTCAACTTTAAGGATAGGGAGTTCTTGGAGCTCAAGCTGCTCGAAAATGTCATCACCACATGTCTGGAAATTCTGTTGGACAATGGTGTGGGGCAAAATGACAGAACCACAACAAGAATTGAGGGAATGGTGCTTGTCAATAGTAACAGGAGCAGAATCTATGGTTGTAAGAAGAGAAAGATCGAGAGCTTGGCCAGCATTCTGGACCGTGATGATGCGAGTGCCGCTCTTGAGAGCGTAAAATGAGATGTTTTTACCAACATGGCGTAGCAGAGCTTTACCAATACTATGGTCTGAAAGATAGGTATTAGGAGAAGTCGGTCGAAGAGTTTAAGGGGAGTGTGTGACGAGCTTGTCGTTTCTGAGATGAACGAGAAGAAAGTGTCGAATCGTCATGTGTGGGTCTTGGTCGTTTGGGTGTGGGACCAGGGGTGGTCCGATGTGAGACGGGCGAGCGATTCGAAAATTGCCGCACCGTCGAGGGAGAAGCCGGAATCAAGGTCAGAGAAGAGCGAAGGTCAGATGTATCGAAAGGGCCAGTCGGGTCCCTGGGACCTGAAGCAGGTCAGGTACAGGGGTATTAGGGTTGTCCGAAGAGTTATCCATTATCAAGGTAGGGTCAGAACTAGGTGCGGTATCAAGGGGCCCGGGGGTAGAGTCACGGATTAGGGCATCCATGGTTAGGTTACTTCTTTCTTTTTGTTTTTAAGAAAAAAAAAGAAAGAAGAAAATAAAATAAAAATAAAAAGAAGAATAAAAAAAATGGGGGAACGTGGAGGAATAGCTCCTAGGAGGAATGAAAGGGGCGTAAATCCCCCTCCGCGCCCAAGAGGACCTCAACACCGCAAGTAGTGCAGATGCTGCATGGAACCCGTGCCATACCCTACCCTTCATGCCAGTAAACCAGCAATCCGGGATAGCAACCTCACATCCACCGAGCCACCTCGGTGGACAAAAGAGAGGGCGGCCGGATATCCGCCACAAAGCTACCGCCTTCGGCCACTACCCCCGGAATCCGAAAGGTGGCCTCCAGAGATACACCCGTCGCCCGAAAGATACCCAAAGCCACCCCCCCGGGAGACCGGAGAGGGATTGGGACATCCCCAGGCGATCCAGATTCCACGGCAAACTACACCACCGCCAAGAACCTCAACGGAATAGGAATGGACCACGGTACCCTTCCCCCTACCTAGGAACTAGAATGACTGTGGAGAGAAGCTCCCAGGGTAAAAATGGGAAGGAAATAAGGGAGGGATGAGGAGGAGGGGGAGGAGGAAAGGGAAAAGGGAGGATGGGGAAGATGGGAAAAGGGAGGGGGGATTGGGGGGTAATTAGGTTCGGTCTGAGGAAGATGACCAAAAGGTCCAATTCCTCAGACCGATAGCCTCTTTACCTCGTCAAGGAGCCCCCCTTAAAGAGGGTTCAACATCAAGATAGGTGACATAAGTACCTGCTTACCCTGAGGCTGCCATGTTGCCTCATATAAATTTATTGATTTATTTACGAGTATTCCAACGTCATCTTAATTTTTCTTGTAAACTTACTAATATAATTGTCTATATTTTACGTTAGGTTAGGCGGAGGTTAAATATAGGTTGACTTTGAAAAGTTACCCATGAAAAAAGTATATTTAACCTTAAGTAAACAATTTATAAAAGAGCAATGGTAGTGGTACGCTTGACAACGAGGTGATCGATCTAGAATGCCCAGAAAGTATTCAAATACTCGAATGTACAGTTATCATTAGTGACACGAGAATGTACGGTTTTCATTCATGACACTAGAATGTACAGTTATCATTAGTGACACTAGAATGTACGGTTATCATTCATGACACTAGAATGTACAGTTATCATTCATGACACTAGAATGTACGGTTATCATTAGTGACACTAGAATGTACGGTTATCATTCATGACACTAGAATGTACAGTTATCATTAGTGACACGAGAATGTACAGTTATCATTTATGACACTAGAATGTACGGTTATCATTCATGACACTAGAATGTACAGTTATCATTCATGACACTAGAATGTACGGTTATCATTCATGACACTAGAATGTACAGTTATCATTCATGACACTAGAATGTACGGTTATCATTAGTGACACTAGAATGTACAGTTATCATTAGTGACACGAGCATGTACGGTTATCATTCATGACACTAGAATGTACAGTTATCATTCATGACACTAGAATGTACAGTTATCATGCATGACACTAAAATGTACGGGTATCATTCATGACACTAGAATGTACAGTTATCATTCGTGTTATGTGAATGTAGTGTCATTCGTGACACGAGAATATACGGTTATCATATGTGATACAAGACTGGGCTTCATGTGCAGGTAAGGTGTGTCCTGCACTACCACAACACTCCACATTACATGTATTTACTTATTGAGACGTGATTTAATGTCCATTCATAGAGAGACAGATAGATGAAGAGAGAGAGAGAAGTGAATAACAGCCTACTCTCTAGAGTCTAGTACAAGTAACCAATTTGAAAAAGTAATGTTATTACTACAAATACAATAATATTATTTTTATTATTATTAACACATCGGCCGATTCCCACCAAGGCAGGGTGGCCTGAAAAAGAAAAACTTTCATCATTATTCACTCCATCACTGTCTTGCCAGAGAGGTGCTTTAAACTACAGTTATAAAACTGCAACATTAACACCCCGGCGAGGATACTGGAGTTTAGAAACCATCTGTTCTAGAAAAGAGCATTTCTCCTCTAGTAATTCACTGGTGCAGATACTGAGAGCAGGAAGGAAGAAGCCTAAGATGACCTCACGTTTAGTGTTGGTGAGAGTAGTAGTGGAGAAGATCACGTTTAGTGTTGGTGAGATTAGTAGTGGAGAAGATCACGTTTAGTGTTGGTGAGAGTAGTAGTGGAGAAGATCACGTTTAGTGTTGGTGAGAGTAGTAGTGGAGAAGATCACGTTTAGTGTTGGTGAGAGTAGTAGTGGAGAAGATCACGTTTAGTGTTGGTGAGAGTAGTAGTGAGAAGATCACGTTTAGTGTTGGTGAAGTAGTAGTGAGAAAATCACGTTTAGTCTTGGTGAGAGTAGTAGTGGAGAAGATCACGTTTAGTGTTGGTGAGAGTAGTAGTGGAGAAGATCACGTTTAGTCTTGGTGAGAGTAGTAGTGGAGAAGATCACGTTTAGTGTTGGTGAGAGTAGTAGTGGAGAAGATCACGTTTAGTGTTGGTGAGAGTAGTAGTGGAGAAGATCACGTTTAGTGTTGGTGAGAGTAGTAGAGGAGAAGATCACGTTTAGTGTTGGTGAGAGTAGTAGTGGAGAAGATCACGTTTAGTGTTGGTGAGAGTAGTAGTGGAGAAGATCACGTTTAGTGTTGGTGAGAGTAGTAGTGGAGAAGATCACGTTTAGTCTTGGTGAGAGTAGTAGTGGAGAAGATCACGTTTAGTGTTGGTGAGAGTAGTAGTGGAGAAGATCACGTTTAGTCTTGGTGAGAGTAGTAGTGAGAAGATCACGTTTAGTGTTGGTGAGAGTAGTAGTGAGAAGATCACGTTTAGTGTTGGTGAGAGTAGTAGTGGAGAAGATCACGTTTAGTGTTGGTGAGAGTAGTAGTGGAGAAGATCACGTTTAGTGTTGGTGAGTAGTAGTGAGAAGATCACGTTTAGTGTTGGTGAGAGTAGTAGGAGAAGATCACGTTTAGTCTTGGTGAGAGTAGTAGTGGAGAAGATCACGTTTAGTGTTGGTGAGAGTAGTAGTGGAGAAGATCACGTTTAGTGTTGGTGAGAGTAGTAGTGGAGAAGATCGCCTTGATTAGCAGGATTGTGGTAGACTTTGAATCGTAGTTGATGGTCAGATTTACAAAGGAGAACCTCGAGGACACGTAGAGTGTCATCGACTTGCTATTCGAGAGTGACCTGGACAGAGGGTTCGACCTGGTTAAGATTGTGTTGGAATGCACAGACGTAGAATCTCCTGGGAGTTATAATCACTTTGACTTTTTTTTTGGGTTAACTTGTGTAATTTACATATATGTCACTATGTTTGATAATTTGTGCAGCTGTACGTGTACTAGTACCTAAGTAAACTTAATTACTTTCACGCACATTTATTTTTACACTCATTTGCGCATTTCCACAAACGTAGTATGCAGATTTATCATCACACACACACACACACACACACACACACACACACACACACACACACACACACACACACACACACATATATATACACACACATACATACACATAGTATATATAAATGTATAAAACATAGTCATCGCTATGTACACTAATATGCACGTAATCACAAGTACACGCACACATGTCTCCTTACGCCACACACACACACATGTACACATATTTATACCCGTTCATACACACTCTCCCTCACAGTTGTTAAAATTATGTTTGTATTTTCAAAATAAAGTTGAAAAGTTGGAGGCAGAAAAAAAATCAGACTTCCTCAATGTTCGGGAATTCAAGAACTTTATATATTTCAATATTCTGATGGATAATGTTGGTTTTCGGGATTTTCAAGACAACCATTGTGAAAGGTGTGAAAAGTGAGTAGTTTGAGACACTTGTGGGTTAGGTCAAGAAGACACTACTATGAATTATCTGATGGAAGAATAAGTTTAGCCAGAAAATATTATTAAACAATTTAACAAGTTTCTCTCTATTCTCATATTTTCACTTATTTAATCTCTATGTTAGATTAGTTATTCATAATACAACATTAGCCCCCCCCCCACACAACATACACCTTATTGGACGAAAATAAAAACTACCGGCTGGAGATATTAGCAGCTGGGGATACTAGCAGCTGGGGATACTAGCAGCTGGGGATACTAGCAGCTGGGGATACTAGCAGCTGGGGATACTACCAGCTGGGGATACTAGCAGCTGGGGATACTAGCAGCTGGGGATACTAGCAGATGGGGATACTAGCAGCTGGGGATACTAGCAGCTGGGGATACTAGCAGCTGAGGATAAGAACATAAGAATGGAGGAACACTGCAGAAGGCCTACTGGCCCATACAAGGCAGGTCCTTATACTCGATCCCTTCACAAAAATAATTTAGGTGGTGGTTCCTGTACACTTGTCAGTTCGTCTCTGTCTTACTAAGCTACTGTGTTATGGTGTCATGTACTGTGTTATGGTGTCATGTACTGTGTTATGGTGCCATGTAATGTGTTATGGTGTCATGTACTGTGTTATGGTGTCATGTACTGTGTTATTCAACTAAAATAATTCAACTAAAATAATACAGAGACTTTAGTCTTACGTTGCAGAAGAACCGGTGAAAAAAAAAAAAAATCTAAGAATATGTCATGATAAATAGAACATTTGAGGAATGGCAAGAACTACAGGAGAAAGTTGAGAGAACAACAACTGTTATAAAGAATTAGACACATGTGCAACATCTGGGTATCTTTAATTTGTAGACGTTTTGCCAAGCAGTAAATAGAATTTGTAGACGTTTTGCCAAGCAGTAAATAGAATTTGTAGACGTTTTGCCAAGCAGTAAATAGAATTTGTAGACGTTTTGCCAAGCAGTAAATAGAATTTGTAGACGTTTCGCCAAGCAGTAAATAGAATTTGTAGACGTTTCGCCAAGCAGTAAATATAATTTGTAGACGTTTTGCCAAGCAGTAAATAGAATTTGTAGACGTTTTGCCAAGCAGTAAATAGAATTAGATAATGTAGAGATCTGCAAATTTGAGATATCCAGATACACAAATAACCCGCACATAGAAGAGAGGAGCTCACGACGACGTTTCGGTCCGACTTGGACCATTTACAAAGTCACACTAACAGAAAGGAGAGAAGGAGGGAGTATATATAGGCCAGCAGACAGGGACGGGACAAGAGAGGAAGTGGTGGAGTTAGTCCAAGTTGGACCCAAACGTCGTGGAAAGCTCCTCTCTTCTATGTGTGGGTTATTTGTGTATTGTTCCAGTCACGGTATTGTGCCTTTTTTTTGTTAAAGATATCCAGATGTTGCACATGCGTCTTATTCTTCTTGGTGTCGGTATTGCATACCATTGATATGCAACTATTATAAAGTTTAATAATATCTATTTTAATAATAGTCAAACACAAAACATTAGTATCGAATAAGTAATTACAGTTAACTAAAAATCATATAAACTGTACGAAACATTAAGATAAGAAAGACGATTAAGTTTAGCCAGTAAATAAAGTGTAATAATTCTCAGGGCCATTATTGTTAATGTAACACCTCAGTGATTGTCAGTAATTTGTCACCAGTTATGACAGTTTCCTCTATAAAACAATTAACTAAACACGATGAATGAGGATGCAAGATTGGAGAGAATTTATGTATATAAATCATTGTGAAGCTGTGTGATTCCCGACGGAAAACATAAGTAGTAGTTGTCGTAATAGTAGTAGTAGTAGTAGTAGTAGTAGTAATGATAATAACAGTAATAGTAATAATAATATTAATGATAATAGTAGTAGTAGTAGTAGTAATGGTAATAATAGTAATAATATTAGTAGTAATGATAATACTAGTAGTAGTAGTAATGATAATAGTAGCAATGATAATAACAGTAATAGTAATAATAAATAGTAATGATAATAGTAGTAGTAGTAGTAGTAATGATAATAATAGTAATAATATTAGTAATGATAATACTACTAGTAGTAGTAATGTTAATAACAGTAATATTAATAATAATAGTAATGATAATAGTAGTAGTAGTAGTAGTAATGATAATAATAGTAATACTATTAGTAGTAATGATAATACTAGTAGTAGTAGTAATGATAATAGTAGCAATGATAATAACAGTAATAGTAATAATAAATAGTAATGATAATAGTAGTAGTAGTAGTAGTAATGATAATAATAGTAATACTATTAGTAGTAATGATAATACTAGTAGTAGTAGTAATGATAATAGTAGCAATGATAATAACAGTAATAGTAATAATAAATAGTAATGATACTAGTAGTAGTAATAGTAGTAATGAAAATAATAATAGTAGTGATGATAATAATAACAGTAGTAGTAATGACAACAACAATAGTGTTAATTCCAGCAGTAATCAATAATCTGTTCTTCCTATTAAATATTCATAAATGTTTGTCAACACAAATGAGTAAAAACAAAATATTCAATTTTTCAAGTCGACTGTATGGCTGAAAAATTGGAATATGTGGAGATATCTTTCCATATAGCTTCTTTGGCTATGTGGCATTATTGTCAATGTGGCAGTAAGGTGTGTAGGGTGGGAAGAGACCCTTCCCGTATTCTAACTTTCTTTCATCTCTCTAGAACAGTGGTTCCCAAACCTTTTCAGGCTGCCGCCCCCTTGGCTACCAAGCCACATCCCTAGCCCCCCTCCCCTCACAAACATACGAACATCTCTGTCTTCATATTAGGTTTACTGCGAATTCAAAACAATAACTAATCTAACACTATAAACAAAACGTATTTATTTCACAAATTAAAATGGACGTAGTAAACCAATTTATTAAACAATATGAAAGGTTCGCAACGAGACTAGTCCTAGAGCTAATGGGTATGTCCTATGAGGAGAGGTTAATGGAAATCGACCTGACGACACTGGAGGACATGACAGAGGAAGGATGTGATAACGACATAAAATACTGAGAGGAATTGACAAGGTGGACAGAGACAGGATGTTCCAGAGATGGGACACAACAACAAGGGGTTACAGTTGGAAGTTGAAGACTCAGATGAGTCACAGGGATGTTAGGAATTATTTCTTCAGCCACAGAGTTGTCAGGAAGTGAAATAGTCTCGAGAGTAATGTAGTGGAGGCAGGATCCATACATAGCTTTAAGAAGAGGTATGATAAAGCTCATAGAGCAGAGAGAGTGACCTAATAGCGAACAGTGAAGAGGCGGGGCCAGGAGCTGTGACTCGACCCCTGCAACAACAACTAGGTGAGTACATGCACTTGTTATGCAAAAAGTAATTTTATACTTAAACTCCTGTTATGGATCCTTTTTCCAAAGAATAAAAACTGAAAATACTTTGGTAAATCTAAACAAAGTCATTTATAAACTTATATGCGACAGTTGTCAGGTATTCTTCTGAGTATTGAACAACTGCTTGAATCTTACAATTATTAAAGAAAGTCAAAAAAACGTTGAGAAAACTGCAAATATTCACAATGAGACAGATTTATGAGTGAAGACTTGATAAGGACCTACAAAGTACTCAGAAGACTTGATAGAGTTGATAAGGAAAAATTGTTAAGTGGCAGAAAATGGGTACACAAGAGCACAGACTGAAGATAATCACAAATACATTACTAAGATGCCAAAAAGTATTTCTTCAGTCTCTAAGTAGTCAGAAAGTGGAATGGCCTTAATAAGTGGTAAAGAAGGTTCCAAACGTAGCTTTAAGACTAGGAATGGTCTCTAGATGGCTAATAAAACCCGCAAATTTAGAAGCAAGACCAAAAATTGAGATTTACCACAAATCAAGAGAAGAATACGCGCGGGCGCGCACGCACGCACACACGCACACACACACACACACACACACACACACACACACACACACAAACACGCACGCGCACACACACACACAAACACACCTCCTCTTCGAGTGGAGAGGCAGGGCCAGGAACTATGAATCGACCCCTGCAACCACTACTAGGTGAGTACACACACACACACACACACACACACACACACCTGTTATCCAGAAAGTAATTTCAACTTAAACTCTTGTTTTGGATCCTTTTTATTCCAAGGAATATTAACTGAAAATACTGACCTAAGTCACACACAACCGTTTATTTTCGTATCAGTTCATTACCTCAGTTATTGACGAATATCCAAAGGTTCAAATAATCTCCAATCAAACCTAAATAGTGGAACAATAATAGTAACATGACTGATTTTCTTTGACAGGTTAGTGGACCGGAAATTATTTTTCATAAACTTTTGGTTCAGTTAATAAATGGGCCAAGTGGTCTTCGATCCTACTGTGATGAATGGAACGTTTGAACTAAGTCCCTATAATTGCTGAACTTATGTTCTGTGTTGAGATCAGCTGATTGATCCTGCTGAAATACAGGCTGCTTGCTGCCCGTCTTGTGGTATAGAAGCTTGCTTCTCGCTGTCCTCGAAGTGGAACCAAGTGTGGCACTTTGACAATGTTGGCCTTGTACATAACAGTAAGGCCGCCCACATTCCTCCTGTGTTGAAGGCTCTACTAAAATGACAGATCTATCCAGGATGGGTCCAAGCGAGAGATGAGACGTCTTGCTCTGATTTCTACTCTGTCAAGCAGTCGCAGATGAGAGGAGAGGGGGGGGGGCAGGCAAATCAAGAAAATGAAGCATACTCAAAGTGTGAGCGTACTAGTGCCTCATACATAATCTTGCAACCCCTACTGCCTAGCAGATGCGAGATACGGCGAAGTGCTGTAAGCTTCCTGGCTGCCTTGTTTACAAGATTTACAACGTGGTTCTTCATGGTCAGTTTGGAGTCAAATTTCACCCCAAGGATATCAACTTCTTCCCCAGGTACCAACACTCTCCCATTCATACTTACTACTGCTCCGGCATTACCATCATGGTGCCTAGAGACCATCTTCATCTGTGTTTTCTCTGGTGCAATCGGTTTCCCCAAGCTGATATAGCTCTTAGCTGGTGATTGATGTAGCTTAGAGCAGCTGGCATTTCTTCTCTTGGACATGTGAATGTCAGAGTACAGTCGTCTGCATATGCATGGGATTCTGGGATGAGATGAAGGTCATTGAAGTAGACATTCCATAACAATGGTCCCAGCACACTTCCTTGTGGAACACTTGCCCCAGTAGGATGTCTTGCTGATTCTGTTCATTGGAACTACCTAGAGTCTACCATGAAGAATCCTGGGAGACATAGCTAGCCTGCATTTCCCAGTGCGCAGTTCAGAGGCTAGTCCCAAACTTGGTCACACTAGCAATGCCAAGTGCTACAGATCAGCAGCGGAGTAACCTTTCCTGAAGCCATATTGACGGTCACAAAGTAGTGTGTAGTAGCCAAAAACCTTGAGATTATTGTCTGTAGTTGCTGATTTCTGCTCTGCTCTTCTTTTTGTGAACAGTGACTACATTTGCCTCTTTCCACAGAGAAGACCATTTACACTGTACTAGGCAGTGCTGAAAGATGCGAGTTAGAGGTGCTGCTAGCTGGTCTGCACATTTCTCAGCAATCTTGGGCTTAACTTATCTGGGCCCACAGCCTTTTCTGGTCAAGCGATAGAAGTTCTTATACCCAAAGGAGGTCTGCATTTGGTAGCAAAGTGTTCGGCAAAGAGGTCCGCTTTCTCTTGACTACTAGTAGAGGTGGTCCCATCCTGTCGATTTAGAGGTGGAATGAGTTCATCAGGCAGATAACCTTGTCTGTCCTTGACCAGGGACCACCAGGTTTTGGAGCCTACTCAACCTGATGCTAGCTTTCTTGTTGTGTCCACCTCCCATTTAGCGATGGCCCACTTTTGAACTTCACCCATATGCCTACAGGCTTGCCTGTGCAACTTCCTGTTATAGGTGGTAGGATGTCTCTTACACCTTCGCCATGCCTTGTACTTAGCAGTAGCAGCCTCTCTACAACGAAAGCCAAACCTAGGCTGATCTGTAGGCTTTGTCACATACTGCCGTTGAGGGATGTGTTCTTGTTGTAGATTAAGGATGTGTCCAGTGAAGGCTTTCACTTGGTTGTCAACATCCCCTTGGAGAAGAGCATTCCAATCGGTGGTGGCGAGCTCAGAGCAAAGGGCTGGCAAATTACCTCTTCCATAGCCAGGTTGTACGTGTGGACTCCTAACCTCGTTCTGTTGGGATCTTAAGTGTGGTAAACACAGCCTTGTGGTCAAACGATCCAACATAGCCGAAGGGTTGACAAGTGACTATACCTTCTGCCAGATCACTCACTACTGGGTCAAGGGAGGAGCCAGAGATGTGAGTAGGGAAATCAACAAAGTTTTTCATGTCAAACACCATCAATAAGATGTTGGTTGAGTCACCAACAATTATGATATGTTGACAGTTGTGTTGAAGCAGAAGGGAGTCCACATTTTCCATTAGGAAGTTGATTGGGTCTGCATGTTGCCACTGAGGTCTGTACATTGCACATACTAGTACAAAGGTACTAGTGTTTATGTATAGCTTGAAGAACATCATTTCAAGATGAGTAGGGATGGCAACATCAATGTGCTGGTCATGTACACTTTTAGAGAAGCACACAGCAACACCTCCTCCTTGCCCTTGCCTGTCTCTTCTCATCCATGAAGTGTAGCCGACAGGATGCTGATAGACTGGCTCCTCATGATGTGTTCAGCTTGACGTGGTGGGTGTGTAAGGTGCCTGCCCTTGAGAGGTAGGGCACCGAGGCAGCTGCTGGGATGTAGGTCTGTGGTCTTGTGTAAGGCACAATACCACCTGCTGGGCTGAGATAGTAGATGAGTGGGTGACGTGTGAGTGTGTTCACCAATTCAAAGATTCTGCTAGTTCCAAGAACAGGTCTCTAAACAGGTGGTCCTGTCTGTCAAGTTCCTATTTCTTCCGACACTGGTCCTCCTGATGTCCTTTCTTGTGGCAGTAATTGCACCTGGTATCTCTCTCTCTCTCTCTCTCTCTCTCTCTCTCTCTCTCCTCTCTTCTCCTCTCTCTCTCTCTCTCTCTCTCTTTTTTTTCTTCTCTCTTCTTCTATCTATCTATCTATCTATCTATCTCTACTCTATCTCTACTCTCTCTCTCTCTCTCTCTTTCTCTCCCTCCTCTCTCTCTGAAGGCTTCGTCACATACTGCCGGTGAGGGATGTGTTCTTGTTGTAGATTAAGGATGTGTCCAGTGAAGCCTCTCTCTCTCTCTCTCTCTCTCTCTCTCTCTCTCTCTCTCTCTCTCTCTCTCTCTTCTCTCTCCTTCTTTCTCTAACTCCCACATCATAATTAATATCACATGCTGTGATCCTATATTACATAATTTCAATGTCTCTTTCATAAATGAGACAACTGTGCAACACTTGGGTGTCTTTATTCTGGAAACGTTTCACCACACTGTGGCTTCTTCAGTCTAATGCAAAGAAACGGTGGAATGTGAGGTAATCAGTCCTTCAGTCTGGAGTCAATTTGTTCAGTCAATGAATACTAATAAAAGTGCAGCATATTCGAAAATACTGCAAACAGATAAGGTTGAGCAGTAGGAGGTGGAGTCATCAGTGGAAAAATCCACTAGAGGAAGTAGGTCGGGTCTATAGGTGAGACAATCTTTGAAGAATTCCCAGCATCAAGATCCCAAGATGATGTTGTGTCTGACAGAGTCTCAATAAATGGTTTAGAAAACCCACAAGATGATAAATAAAACATTTGTGCAAGACTTAGATATCGTTATTCTGGAAAAGTTTCGCTTATTTATCAAAATCTCGTTCATTTTGGCACAACACTAAATTCAACTTTGGTGGTTGGTTGGCTACCATCATTACCATCCATTCCTTGACACACTGACACAAGAATATCCCCGGGATCGACCCCACAGCATTGCCTTCCATGCTCCTAGTTCCTAGATAATGTGAAGTTGATGAGGATAATTAAATTGGACGAGGACCAGGCAGAACTTCAAAGGGACCTGGACAGTCTGCAAGCCTGGTCCAGCAATTGGCTCCTGGAGTTCAACCCCACCAAGTGCAAAGTCATGAAGATTGGGGAAGGGCAAAGAAGACCGCAGACGGAGTACAGTCTAGGGGGCCAGACACTACAAACCTCACTCGAGGAAAAAGATCTGGGGGTGAGTATAACACCAGTTACATCTCCTGAGGCGCACATCAACCAAATAACTGCTGCAGCATACGGGCGCCTAGCAAACCTACGAACAGCATTCTGACATCTTAATAAGGAATCGTTCAGGACCCTGTACACTGTGTACGTTTGGCCCATATTGGAGTATGCAGCACCAGTTTGGAACCCACACGTAGCCAAGCACGTAAAGAAGCTAGAGAGTGTGCAAAGGTTTGCAACAAGACTAGTCCCGGAACTAAGGGGTATGTCCTACGAGGAGAGGTTAAGGGAAATCGACCTGACGACACTGGAGGACAGGAGAGATAGGGGGGACATGATAACGACATATAAGATACTGAGAGGAATAGACAAGGTGGACATAGACAGAATGTTCCAGAGATGGGACACAGCAACAAGGGGACACAGTTGGAAGCTGAAGACTCAGATGAATCACAGGGATGTTAAGTATTTCTTCAGTCACAGAGTGGTCGGGAAGTGGAATAGCTTGGGAAGTGATGTAGTGGAGGCAGGATCCATACATAGCTTTAAGAAGAGGTATGATAAAGCTCATGGAGCAGGGAGAGTGACCCAGTAGCAGCCAGTGAATAGGCGGGGTCAGGAGCTATGAATCGACCCCTACAACCACAACTAGGTGAGTACACACACACATAAACACACACACGATAGTCATAAAAAAAAAGGATGAGTTTTAAAATATCCAGATTGTGATCACTTGAGAGTAAGGTTTGGCATACTGCCATACTTTACACTGTATATTAAAGGTAAAACTCGACTCCTTGACTGATACCAAATCATGTGCTCACGCACATGCATACTTATGTGACAACACCTCAACACGCTGGTGTAAACAACAACAAAATGGGAGAGGAAAAACTTACCCCCAAAAAAAGGGGAAGTGAAGAAAAGAAAGAGACTACACCTGCACTGTTTTTTTTACCCCTATTGCTATAAGGTTGTGAAGTGGACTTATCCCCGGCTGCACGACCATCTCTCAGGACCGCCTCTAAGGACCGTCTCTCAGGACCGCCTCTCAAGGACCATCTCTCAGGACCGCCTCTAAGGCCATCATGTTCGGAGTGGGAAGCCCCCACTGTGATTACACCCACTTTAGAGCAATGCAGAAAGACGTTTATCATCATTCAGAAATGAGGTTCTTTACATGCCAAAGATCTAATGCCATCAAAATGCTGACCCCTGAGGGAAATACCTTGGTAATATTACCTGTATCAGCAGATATATACACAGTACCCAATAACCAGGCCCATGTGCACCCTTGTTCTAAAGCAAGTCACACATTTATTAGAAAGAGGCTTCAAAGTGTACCTATATATCTTAGGTACTAAGAAGACATTGGGTAACGAGTCAAAATGATGAAAACATTTTGCCAAGCTACAACAAAAATATTATACAATTTATTTTGTACACCACTTAATATTTTGAATAGGAATTTGTAGTGCATTATGGTAACACTGCTGCAGAAATGGTCAAGTCTACAAATGTGATACACCAGAGAGGCATACCCTTGCCATATTTATATATATACAGTGTTATTTTTAAACTTATGAATTATGTTATTCCCAACAGGGAAAAGGTATGGCAGTAACTATTGCATGCACCGCGTATATATGCATTTATATGGCATGCAGAACACCAACCACAATCCTACAGACATCTTTGGCTGTAAGCAAGGTAATTAGTCGTACAGTGGTGGTACATAACCCTTGATCGACTGGTGACCTTCAGGTCCGCAGCAGCGCTCTGACTTGTCAGGAAGTGCAAGGATGGTTCAGTTACTTTGTTCAGGTAATTATTTTATCCAGCCAGACTCTCTCAGTCTGTCAGTTATCACATATCCCAATGCTGTCAGCTATCACATATGCCACTTCTGTCAGTTATCACATATCCCACTGTCAGCTATCAATACCACTGTTGTCAGTTATCACATCCACTGTTAAATATCCTGTTGTCAGTTATCACACATCCACTGCTGTCCTATCACATATCCACTGTTGTCAGTTATCACATCACTGCCGCTATCAATCCTGTTGTCAGCTACCACAAATTCCACAGTTGTCAGCTATCACATATCCCACAGTTGTCAGCTATCACATATACCACAGTTGTCAGCTATCACATATCCCACAGTTGTCAGCTATCACATATCCCACTGTTGTCAGCTATCACATATTCCACTATTGTCAGCTATCACATATCCCACTGTTGTCAGCTATCACATATTCCACATTGTCAGCTATCACATATCCCACTGTTGTCAGCTATCACATATCCCACTGTTGTCAGCTATCACATATCCCACTGTTGTCAGCTATCACATATCCCACTGTTGTCAGCTATCACATATCTCATTGTTGTCAGCTATCACATATTCACTGTTGTCAGCTATCACATATTACACTGTTGTCAGCTATCACATATTTCACTGTTGTCAGCTATCACATATCTCATTGTTGTCAGCTATCACATATTACACTGTTGTCAGCTATCACATATTACACTGTTGTCAGCTATCACATATTTCACTGTTGTCAGCTATCACATATCTCATTGTTGTCAGGTATCACATATTACACTGTTGTCAGCTATCACATATTACACTGTTGTCAGCTATCACATATCCCACTGTTGTCAGCTATCACATATTACACTGTTGTCAGCTATCACATATTATACTGTTGTCAGCTATCACATATCCCACTGTTGTCAGCTATCACATATTACACTGTTGTCAGCTATCACATATTACACTGTTGTCAGCTATCACATATTACACTGTTGTCAGCTATCACATATTACACTGTTGTCAGCTATCACATATTACACTGTTGTCAGCTACCACATATTTCACTGTTGTCAGCTATCACATATCCCACTATGACCTCTGGCTCTTTATGATAGTATATATTCATTGTTCAGTACCAAAATTGACTTGTCTTCTAAATCATTTCAAAATATTGTACGTATTACTAACATATCGGCCATTTCTCAAAGAGGCAAAGTGACCAGAAAATTGAAGAAACTTTCATCATTCACTCCATCACTGTCTTGCCAGAGGCATGCCTACACTGCAGTTAAAAAAACTCAACATATCAACGCACCTCCTTCAGAGTGCAGGCATTGTACTTCCCACCTCCAGGACTCAAGTCCTGAATCCCTTCATGTTACTTTCTTCACACTCCAACATCACGTCAAGTCATAAAAACATTTGTCTCCACTCGCTCCTAACACGCTCATGCATGCTTGCTGGAAGTCCAGACCCCTCGCACACAAAACCTTCTTTACTCCCTCCCTCCAACCTTTCCTAGGACGACCCCTACCCCGCCTCCCTTCCACTACAGATTTATATGCCCTCCAAGTCATTCTATTTTGTTCCAACCTCTCTAAATGTCCAAACCACCTCAACAATCCTTCCACTGCCCTCTGGATATTTTTAGAAACCCCGCATCTCCTCCTAATCTCCAAGTTATGGATTCTAAGCATTATATTCACACTGTATATTGCCCTCAGACATGACATCTCCACTGCCTCCAGCCTTCTCCTTGTTGCAACAATCACCACCATGCTTCACACCCATATAAGAGCGTTCGTACACTCACTCTTATACATTCCCTCTTTACTTCCATGGATAACATTCTTTGTCTCCAAAGACTCCTCAGTACTCCACTCACCTTTTTTCCCTCATCAATTCTATGATTCACTTTGTCTTTCATAGACCCATTTGCTGACAAGTCCACTCCAAATATCTGAATACATTCACTTCCTCCGTACTCTCTCCCTCCAATCAGATATCCAATCTTTCATTACCTAAATTTATTGTTATCCTCATCACCTTGATCTTTCTTATGTTCACCTTTAATTTCCTTCTTTTATACACCCTTCCAAACTCGTTTACCAACCTCTGCAACTTCACTTCGGAATCTCCCAAAAGCACAGTGTCATCAGCAAAAAACGTAACTGTGACAACTCCCACTTTGTGTTAGTCTTTATCTCTTAATACACCTCTTGCCAACACCCGAGCATTCAGCTTCTCTTACAACTCCATCCATAAATACATTGAAACAACCATGGTGACATCACACATCCCTGTCTAAGACCTACTTTTACTGGAAATAAACTCCCTCTCACCTACATACCTCTAACCTGAGCCTCACTATCCTCATAAAAACTCTTAACTGCTTTCAGTAACCTACCTCCTATTCCATACATTTGCAACATCTGCCACTCTGCTCTATCACCCTATCATATGCCTTTTTTAAATCAATAAATGCAATGAAAAACTCTTTACCCTTATATAAATACTGTTCACCCATATGCTTCACTGTAAACACTTGGTCTACACACACCCTACCTTTCCTATATAAATTCTACAAGTTATTTCTGGGTAATTGCTTTTCTTGTTTGTGATTGATATTGCAGGCCTGCAACACTAGTACTGGAATTTGACAATTACCTGGGTATTATTTGCATTAAAAGTGTAAATTATGCTGATGACATGGTACTGCCTGCCCCACATGATACAGCTTCAAAAGAGCTCTGCAATACATGTCAAGGTTGTACAAATGAACATGTCATCATAGACAACACAGTCTAGACACTTCATAGTCATCCTTCCCATGACTTCTATAATTATAAACAAGTACAATACTGTACTTTATAATACCGTTTCCCTGGTATCCATCTGATCCTGAACGTGCTCCTGTTTCACCTTCCCAAAAGTCAACAAAGCTAACGTAAACTGCCAAGCAAACACTGTCAAAAACCTAAAAAAAAAACTATTGCAGTCTTCATACTTGTTCTAGCAACATGTCAAGTCTTTTTCTGAGATCAGAATGTCATGATCTTTCAATGTCAACTCCTCACTCCCAGAATTCTCAAGACGGCCAGCATATTAAAAAAAATTATACAACATGCATTACCCACAAAAATCCAAACAAATATCTACAAAAAGAATAAACAAACTATTGCTCACAAAAGGCTTGGTGAGGTCAATTGATAAGAAACATGATAATAACATGAAAAGAAGTACACGTACATATAGGAAGGGGATTCTCCTGATTAGTAAAGCATTACTTTGCAGCCTTCACAAGAACAGAGTATCCCAGGAGTTGGTAAATTAGACACATATGCAACACTTGGGTATCTTTATTGAGAAAACGTTTCGCCACACAGTGGCTTCATCAGTCCATACAAAGGAGAATCGTAAAGAACAGGAGGAGTATGAGGTGGTCAGTCCCTCAACCTTGAGTCGATGTTGTCAGTCCATCAATCTTGAATAGAATACAGCATATCTGTGAAGATGTAGCTTATATACTGTAGGCAGGAGAGGTGCAGCAGTCGTAGGAGGTGCCACATCTTGGTATCTTAATACACGGAATTCTTCGCTTGGGCACGACCTACTTCCACATTGGTCAAATGTGACACCTCCTACGACTGCTGCACCTCTCCTGCCTACAGTATACTATAAGCTACATCTTTGCAGATATGCTGTATTCTATTCAAGATTGTATGGACTGATGAAGCCACTGTGTGGCGAAACGTTTCCACAATAAAGATACCCAAGTGTTGCATATGTGTCTAATTTACCAACTCGTCGGTTCTCTGAGCCATTCATCTACAGAGTATCCCAGCAAAATTATTCTTCTATTAAGGCTAAAGACTAAAAAAAAAGAACATTATAAAACTTGGAAAACTCTCTCCTGAACTCTAGGGTAAAAAATGTAATTTGCTCAAAACAAAAACAAAAAACTTCTCAACTACTAATACAGTGGAACCTTGGTACTTGAACACTTTGTTCGGTAAAAAAATCTGTATTCGGGTATTCAACAGGTTTAGTCTCCAGAGCACCTCTGAATCCAATAGTAAAAGACCGTCAGAACATGTGCCTCAAGTCTCCCAGCAGCTGTCACTCAGTCCAAAACTCCGCTGAACTTCACTGTAAACTATTTCGTGTTTCTTCGCATTTTTGGGTGTTTTATATATTTGTATAAGTCGCCATGGTGCCTAAGAATATTAGTGATAACAGTCAACCAAAAAAAAAAAAATTGGTTAGTGTGCTTGCCCTGATGTAAACACCACCTCTGCCTCTTCATATAATATGCCTTTTATTAATTTTGGCATCTTTATTGTGCATCTTGGTTATCTATTGTGTTTCTGATATCAAGTTGGAATAAATGTGATAGATAACCTTTATTACTAATATTAGTGTAATTACACAACATTGTATTCACGCCACCACTAGTATCTGGCTATCAAGACGACTCATCAGATACTGAATGCTATTTCTCCTGGCCCCTCCCTCTCCTATACCTCCTCCCACCTCAGGCTAATCTTATATTACACTTGCTTTCCATTTTGAATTTTTATTCACACAAAAAATAGATTTACTGTTATGCAGACTACTGCATTATTGAAAAAGTGGTATAAATAATATCAGCACATTTGTGAAAGCATATTAGACCCACCAGTTGACGTGATCTGTTTACTCTTGAACATCAGCAAAAATCGAACATTTCAGCTACTCTGAGCTCAATTTCAAGGTACTACTTTTAATCTGTAAACCATTCAAAATCATCTCTATTTCTGAAACATATCTTTCATTCTATCAAATGAGACCAAGAAAACGAGAATACGTACAATCATAATTTTTTTTTTTCAACAAGTCGGCCGTCTCCCACCGAGGCAGGGTGACCCAAAAAGAAAGAAAATCCCCAAAAAGAAAATACTTTCATCATCATTCAACACTTTCACCACACTCATACATAATCACTGTCTTTGCAGAGGCGCTCAGATACGACAGCTGAGAATAGTTCCCCCCAGTGTGTTGTGGGGTTCTTTGCATAGATTGGGTAAGATATTAAAGACGAGCTTGGTATGGTAGTGTATATTGGAGGCGATAAATGTATGAGGAGCCTCGAGTCGTAGGCCTATGTCCGTCTCCACTGCCTATCAGGATGGTACTGACTGCCAGCCCGCACGCCCTGGGGCGTTCAAAAAGGGAGGCCTATGATTGGCTAACGAAAGATCACATGGTCAGGATGTGGTGATCACGTGGACAGCTATGGTATAGCCATTAGATCAGCTGTCACTATCCCAGACCCCTCCTTTAATGTGCAGGCATTGTACTTCCCATTTCCAGGACTCAAGTCCAACTAAATCATTAACTGGTTTCCCTGAATCCCTTCACAAAATGTTACCCTGCTCACACTCCAACAGCTCGTCAGGTCCCAAAAACCATTCGTCTCCATTCACTCCTATCTAACACGTTCACACATGCTTGCTGGAAGTCCAAGCCCCTCGCCCACAAAACCTCCTTTACCCCCTCCCTCCAACCTTTTCTAGGACGACCCATACCCCGCCTTCCTTCCCCTACAAATTTATATGCTCTCCAAGTCATTCTACTTTGATCCATTCTCTCTAAATGACCAAACCACCTCAACAACCCCTCTTCAGCCCTCTGACAAATACTTTTAGTAACTCCACACCTTCTCCTAATTTCCACATTCCGAATTTTCTTCATAATATTTACATCACACATTGCCCTTAGACAGGACATCTCCACTGCCTCCAGCCTCCTCCTCACTGCAGCATTTGCAACCCATGCTTCACACCCATATAAGTGTTGGTACCACTATACTTTCGTACATTCCCTTCTTTGCCTCCATGGATAACGTTTTTTGTCTCCACAGATACCTCAACGCACCACTCACCTTTTTTCCTTCATCAATTCTATGGTTAACCTCATCCTTCATAAACCCATCCGCTGACACGTCAACTCCCAAATATCTGAAAACATTTACTTCTTCCATAATCCCTCTCTCCAATGTGATATCCAATTTTTCTTTATTTAAATCATTTGATACCCTCATCACCTTACTCTTATTTATGTTCACTTTCAACTTTCTACCTTTACACACCCTCCCAAACTCGTCCACTAACCTTTGCAACTTTTCTTTAGAATCTCCCATAAGCACAGTATCATCAGCAAAAAGTAACTGTGTCAACTCCCATTTTGCATTTAATTCCCCATAATTTAATCCCACCCCCCCAACACCTTAGCATTTACTTCTTTTACAACCCCATCTATAAATATATTAAACAACCATGGTGACATTACACATTCCTGTCTAAGACCTACTTTTACCGGGAAGTAATCTCCCTCTCTCCTACACACCCTAACCTGAGCCTCACTATCCTCATAAAAACTCTTTACAGCCTTCAGTAACTTACTACCTATTACATACACTTGCAACATTTGCCACACTGCTCCCCTATCCACTCTATCATATGCCTTTTCTAAATCCATAAATGCAATGAAAACTTCTCTACCTTTATCTAAATACTGTTCACATATATGCTTCACTGTAAACACTTGATCTACACATCCCCTACCCACTCTAAAGCCTCCTTGCTCATCTGCAATCCTACTCTCTGTCTTACCTCTAATTCTTTCAATAATAACCCTGCCATACACTTTACCTGGTATACTCAGTAAACTTATTCCCCTATAATTCTTACACTCTCTTTTATCCCCCTTCCCTTTATATAAAGGAACTATACATGCTCTCTACCAATCCCTAGGTACCTTCCCTCTTTCATACATTTATTAAACAAAAATACCAACCACTCCAACACTATATCCCCCCTGCTTTTAACATTTCTGTCATGATCCCGTCAGTTCCAGCTGCTTTACCCCCTTTCATTCTACGTAATGCCTCACCCATACTCACATCCTGCTCTTCTTCACTCCTAAACGATGTTGTACCTCCCTGGCCAGTACACAAATTACCGCCTCCCTTTTTTCATCGACATTTAAAAGTTCCTCAAAATATTCCCGCCATCTACCCAATACCTCCAGCTTCCCATCTACTAACTCCCCTACTCTGTTTTTAACTGACAAATCCATTCGCTCCCTAGGCTTTCTTACCTTTTTATCTCACTCCAAATTTTTTTCTTTTTTTCATCCAAATTTCTTGACAGAGCCTCTCCCATCCCATTCTTTCATCTGCTCTTCTTTTGCACTCTCTCACCACTCTCTTTTACTCTCCATATACTCTGCTCTTCTATTAACACTTCTGTTAATAAATATCATACGAAAATAGACCGCAAAGTCGCTGTAAGTGTGTTTTTGGGGGTCTGAAACTGATTAATCAAATATACATTATTCCTTATGGGAAAAATTCATTTGGTACTCAAATAGATCAGCACTTGAACATATCGACACTCACACAGATCAGCACTTGAACAGATTGGCACTCGAACAGATCGGCACTTGCACAGATCGGCACTCGAGTACCGAGGTTCCACTGTACTATGAATAAGCTTAAGTTTCATCTCCACTTTTCCTCACTTAACGATGGAGTTCCGTTTCTAAGACCACGTCGGTAAACGAATTTGTTGCAAAGTGAGGAGCATACTATAATGGTAATGAGTTTGTGTCAACCATCTTTGATATTGTTTTAATGTCACCTTTGCACCATTTATAACATTTCTGGTATATTTTTAAATGTTTAAACAGCAGTGTACTGTATATTGTAATAAACAGAATAGAGGAAATCAGCTCTAATATTCATTATTTATGTATAAATACTGGTCAGAAAGCCCGTCGTAAGTCCAAGTCGTTGGTAAACGAGTACGTCGCTAAGTGAGGAGAGGCTGTATTCAAAAAGCCCATGTAAACATCAGTTGCTATCTGACCAATAATTACCCAAACTCCTTTTACTTGGCTTCTACTATAATTTCTGAAAAAAGGATCTATCATTAAATCACTAATAAATTCAACTAGATGCACAGAAGAAATAAATACCTGCCATTTTCAGAAAATCACTTAAAGAACACACCTTTCCAGACTGTCTCAAAAGAGCTAAGATGACACCAAACCACACAGGTGGTGATCAAATCAATATTAACAAGTGCAGACCAAAATCTAATCTACAAATACATATTAAAAAATATTTCATAAAGTGACCCACAAGCAGATGTTCTCATACTTAATCAAACATAATGTGCCTTCTTGTCAGTTTGGATTCAGATCCCAAAAATAGCACTAATGATGCTATCATAAAAATGCTTGAGACCATTTATGCAGCACCTGAATGAAAAGAGTATCTTTTTAGATTTTTTATTGATCTGGGTAAGGTTTTTGATATGGTTGACCATAATATTCTCTGGAAACTTAATAAGACCAACAGCCATCATCAATTTCTGGTGCCACCAACAACCAATACCCGTGAATAAGATCCACAACTACCACAATATACAACTTAACTAATAGACAGCAGCACTTCCTCAACTATCTAACCAATTAAGTGTTCCCAGGTAGCATCCTGGGCCCCTCTTCCTTTCCTCCTCTATATCAATGACCTAGCATATACCAGCCAGCATCTTGAGCCAGTACTCTCTGATATACCTTTGATGAGTTCCAAGAGTCTTTCTACTTCTGGAGCCAGGCCATGAGCCAGGCTCCAGAAGTGCTGATGACATGAACTATATCTTATCATGCTGTAACTCCCTGACTTTAAACACTGCAGTTAATGATAAAGTAAAAAGATCCTCACCTGGATGATAAATAAACTCACCCTTAATACAGAAAAAATCATACTAGTACACTAAACAACTTTTGGGAATAAAAAATGTCAATAATAAGACATCACAATTAATGAATCCAAAATAGAGAAAAAGGATGAAGGTAAGTTACTTTTAACACACTGCCAGTCTCTCACAAAAGTAGAGTGACCAGGAAAAAAAAAATACTGTCATTATTATTCACTTTATCACTGTCTTGCCAAAGGTGTGCCAACATTACAGATCAAATGACTCTCCAAACTGCAACATCCCCACCCCTCTTTCAGAAGGGTGTACAGCCACCTCCAAGACTCAAGTCCAGCAAACTGGTTTCCCTGAATCCCTTCATAAATGTTACCTTGCACATACTCCAACAGCACATCAAATCATAAAAACCACTTACCTCCACTCACTAATATCTAACATGCTCATAGACACCTGTTAGATGTCTAAGCCCCTCACACACTAAACCTCTTTTACCCTCCCCTCTCTCCAACCTTTCCTAGGATGACCCCTACCCATCCACCTCAGATTTAAACACCCTCCTATTCATCCTATTGTGCTCCACTATCTCTAAATATCCAACAACAACCCCTCCACAGGCCTCAGAATAATACTTTTTAGTAACCCCACACCTTCTAATTACCGAACTACAAGTTATCTGCATAATATTCACACCAGACATTGCCCTTACTGTTAAATTACCTTCGTTTACATACCTCCCCAAATTCGTCCACCAATATTTATAATTTCGTTTCATAATCTCCAAAAAGAACCATGCCATTACATATGCTTGTAGATGATAAAATTAAAATTTAATGATCATAGCAAAGTCGTATAAAAAACTATAAAAGTCAGTATAATATCCAAAATTTGTGTTATGTTCCCCAATCTATACTACTTCTACTCTACTACTACTCTCATTTACCTATGCCTCACCTATGGAATTTGTGCTTGGGGTTATACCTCAGTTATCCACCTTAAACCCATTATTTTATCACACAACATAAGGTAGGTATTAAAACTATTACAAACTCAAATTTTGGCAGCATACTATGCCCTTATTCAAATTTATAAAACAACTAAATATTAATGCCATACACATGTACATGACGATCTGTTGGAGTGTGAGCAGGGTAACATTTTGTGAAGGGATTCAGGGAAACCAGTTAATTGATTTAGTTGGACTTGAGTCCTGGAAATGGGAAGTACAATGCCTGCACTTTAAAGGAGGGGTCTGAGATAGTGACAGCTGGGAGGGACTATTCTCAGCTGTCGTATCTGAGCTCCTCTGCAAAGACAGTGATTATGTATGAGTGTGGTGAAAGTGTTGAATGATGATGAAAGTATTTTCTTTTTGGGGATTTTCTTTTCTTTTTTGGAGTCCCCTGCCTCGGTGGGAGAGCTGGCCACTTGTTGAAAAAAAAAAAAAACATGTACTACTGTTCACTGCACATCTTCAAGACACTGTACACTGTAAAGTTGATGCTGACCTAAGACAATTCTTGGAAAACTCTAACATGACACACAGGCATCCCACTCGAATCAAATACCGCACATTTTTTATATTCCCCATATTCACCTGAAAGCAAGTAACCCTCTCACTGTCTCTCACGTAGATCTAAGTTATAGGGAACAGTGGTGCTGACGTAGAACTACATGTAAAATCATAGCACCCTCAAATATGATGCAAGCAGCAAATTTTGGCCATGACATGAGAGAATGGGTCTGTGTGATGGGTATGCACAATATAAAAAAATCCTACCCCATACAGTGAATGATGGGAACAGCTACTCTCTCACCTTGTGTTTGGGTTAAAATAGCAACTTTGGGGCATCTTCTAGGGCAGTTTTCATGGTTTTATTGGCTGTCTCTTGGTGCCAATTGATAGACAGATAGACCAGAAGTGGGCTGAAATAGGACTAAAAGTGGTGGAAATACTAAATTTTTGGAGATTTTTCTGAGAAAGGGTAGGGGTCATTCCCTGTCTATTTTCTGCATTTTTACCAGGTCTGCTTCAATTACTGGAATGTTGTAAACCATGAACAAGCATTCCTGGTTATGGCTTATTAGCTGAGAAATGAGGAAAATATGTTATGTTTTTGTGTGATGATGAATACAAATGGAGAGCCTGCAGACATGAGCATGCACAAAGACAATAACAAAACTGACACTGGCTAGGTCAGTGGCCCTGCTCGTGCTGGAACAATGAAAACGGACAGGTCCACGCACAGCCTCTGCTGGACAAACCTGCAATGAAGAGAAACTTATCCACTTCATTGACAGTACTACTGGACACCTCCCATATGGACAAATATGTGATGCAACAAACTTGGTCCATTGCGCTGATAATTCAACCAGAGGCCTCCGTGCAGCCATCTACCAAGCCTTTGTACAATCAGATTTTTTGTTCGTTTTATAAAAAATCCATTTTATAGGGATGTGTTATACCAGATCATGTATCAGACCTAAGTGCATTCAGTGATAATGGATGGTATCTTTCCTGAAGAAAAATCCCTCTGGGATGTCTTCATCTTCAGTCAAGTCAGCAAAAAAAAAAAAAAAAAAAAAAACAAAAAGGTCTGGTTTTGACTTGACCACAACAAAGTATATAACCCTTCAGGCCAAGGGAGTCTCAAAACTCGTTCTCAGGTCAAAGGGAAATTTAAAAAATAAAAAAATTATTTTTCTTTGAAATGATAGAGAATCTTTTTCGATCATAACGCCACAAATATTATGAAATTTGATCAAAAACTAAGAGGAATAGTCGCTGAAGTTAGGGCAGCCATGACACTTACGCATGGCGATTTCGCCCACTTAGAGCCCTATTTTGGCAAATTCCAATGTTTTCAGCACACCAAAAATTAGAGCTATTTCGCTAGAACTCCATTTCTTCTATTGATTGAAAACAAGAAACCGCCTATTTACCTATTACAACTACCCAAAATAGTGGTCGGAAGATGGCAATTTGGTCAATTTCACACAAATTTCAAACGATGCCAATTTCAAAATAGGGTCCAGAATAAACAAGACAGACATTCCTGGCACTAAAATAACGTCTTCTCTGTTCATTTGTCACGTTTCCAGGCCCCTCTTACATTACTTTTGCTTTTCATTTTGAATTTTTATTCTCGCAAACAAATAGAAGATTTACTGTTATGTATACAACTGCATCATTGTAAAAATGGTATAAATAATATTATAGCACTTGTGCATGAATATTAGACTCGCCAGTTGATGTGTATTGATGCATGGTGTGATTTGTTTACTCTTGAACATCGAAATGGAACATTTTCCCTATTTTGCTTAATTTTCAAGTACTTGTGTTGTAAACCATGAAAATCATTCTGTTTATTTGCGGGTAATTTTTATCTTCCTTGTGTGATAATCAAATGAGACCAAGAAACAGAATACATCAATAAAGACACATACAAAATAACTGCAGTCGCTGTTCTTGAACCAAGAAACACGGTCAGAGTTATAATTTTCCATTATGCACTGTATGGATCAGGACATTTTGATACTGGCCATCACTGTTTCAACCAGAGCCCATTCCTGCAGCCATCTACCAAGCCTACAACAGCCTTTTCTTGCTTATTTTGGGGTGCTAAAAGAATTTAAAGGCCAGTATTATGGTATCTTCTAAAAATCCCTCTGGGATGTCTCACTTAGTCAAGTCAATAACCCTGAAAAGCGTTAAAAGGTCTTTATAATAATGCGCCTGGTAAATATGTGGCACTATATCACTATCAAATTGTAATAGCCATCTCTCTGGCCTAAAGAAAGCTTATAACACCTGTGCCTTCTTAATGTCAAAGAGATACTTCTAACAATTTGATGATCAGAAAAAGCAATACATATTTACATATATTATACTAGAGTAACTAGACAGCAGATTTAGGGTATTTTCTGACATACAGTATTTTAAGAAATATGCTGTTTAGAAAATGATGGACAGCAATGGTATAAAATGCCAGTACGATGGAGCCTGTAGGGACTAGTGTCTCCAGATGATACACCGATGAAAGAAAATACAGTCCTCAGTAGCAACCCTGTTGTTAAACACATCTTCAGCATTCTTTCCAGCACCAAATTCCAAGTATCCACCATTGCCTCCACTATGATCAAAAACATCACCAGGAAGGGACACCATTAAGTCCAAACCACAGCAGGCGTATACACCATTCCTTGCAACGACTGTGACCAATTATATAGGGGCAAAACATCGAGAAGCGCCCCACACGCTTGTATGAGCACAAATACACAGCATAATGGATCACTTGAGTAATGCCTGTATCTCACACAGAAACTACAACAATCGGGAATCACTTGATCAATTACAAGGGCACACAACGCATTGTCAAAGAAGACACTCAGAAATGCAGGATTCTGGAATCGTCACTCATTAACATATTAATCAATTGCAACCAGAGCAACAGCTTTTACAACATAGCTGAGGCAATTGTAAGGAGGTTTGTAGATTGGTTTCCCACAAAGCAATGGAATGGAGCACTGCAGCAGGCCTACTAGCACATGCTAGATAGGGCCTTCTCAAGTCCAACCTGCTCAATTATACATCTGTCTAACTGTTTTTAAAGCTACTCACGATATAAGCTTTAACACACCGAACCTGACAGACCTCAATGTGCTCCCTATGTGTACACTCAACCACGTTTCCCTGTGATTTGAAAAAGCCCACTGATTGGGCAAAACCATCAATAAAGGATCTTATTATGCTGCATTTGTGTGTCCATATTGTTTGGAAACAATAAACATTGCTCTCTAAACTACATCTCAAGGAGAAAACTGAGAAAAACCTGCTGTGGTACATTATCTAGGAACATAAATTATCATAATTTTAAATTAAATGGCTCTTGAAATTACATTTTAAGGGCAAAACTGAGAAACACATCCAGTAGTTAAAGTAATGAATTAGACAGAATTACAGATCTCCTTGTATTACACAAGTCTCTCACTAATTAACCATATGGTCAATTCATTTACAATTTGCTGGTATGATATATGGGTTTTGGAATGGGTCAGTCCACACCCTGATGTACCAGGTTTCTCAAAAGGAAGAAAACTGTAGCCATGCACTTAAAAGGTTACATACCATCAAAACAGATATCAGCTGAATAGCCATAAATGAAAGGAATATACTTTAAAAGATTAACCCTTTCTCCAGTAGTCATAAACTTCCCCTTCAAATCTCTAAAAAAGAAAAAACTTAAAGAAGTTTCTATTTTTAGAGTGACCCTGCCTCAGAGGGATACAGCCAGTGCATCAAAAAAAAATTGAAGGATGTACATATGTGCTCAAACACAGGAATGTGACTGTCATCTGGTAAATACCACAACTATATTGCTGTAAGTTTCACAAGGGTAAATTCTTAATTATATTATTATGAGTATGGATTTGGACTGTCTTAAGTGTGGAGAGAAATGGCATCCCTGAGGGATCCATTTAGTGTGGTGACCCAGCTCTTTTGTTATGTTAATTGGGTTATCAAATTTTTTACCAGTAATTCGAAACTAAATACAGTGGACCCCCGGTGTTCGTCCTGCTCCAAACTCGCCCTTTTATGTAAGTGTATTTTTTTAAATGTTTGTGTAAGTGTATTTTTGGGGGTCTAAAAGAACTAGTCTACTTTACATTATTCCTTATGGGAATAAATTCGTTTAGTAATGGCACTTGAACAGCATTCTGGAACGAAAAAATAACGAAAACCGGGGGTCCACTGTATAACCTGCATCAGGCGAGTACCTAACCACTAGCTTCCATGCCATTTCTAAAGCATTCATCAAAGAAGTAGCTCTCTGTAGAAAGAAAAGTACACTAACTGGTAAAAGAATACATAAACAAACATGTGGGTATTTTTTTTTATTATTATTAACAAATTGGCCCTTTCCCACCAAGGCAGGGTGACCCAAAAAAGAAACACTTTCATCATCATTCACTTCATCACTGTCTTGTCTTACCAGAGGTGTGCCTACAATACGGTTAAAAACTGCAACATATCAACACCCCCTCCTTCAGAGTGCAGGCACTGTACTTCCCACCTCCAGGACTCAAGTCCGGCTAACCAGTTTCCCTGAATCCATTCATAAATGCCCAAGCCCCTTGCACACAAAACCTCCTTTATCCCCTCCTTCCAGCCTTTCCTAGGACAACCCCTACCCCACCTTCCTTCCACTACAGATTTATATGCCCTCCAAGTCATTCTATTTTGTTCCAACCTCTCTAAATGTCCAAACCACCTCAACAACCCTTCCACTGCCCTCTGGATAATTCTTTTAGAAACTCCACATCTCCTTTTAATCTTCAAGCTATGGACTCTCTGCATTATATTCACACTGCATATTGCCCTCAGACATGACATCTCCACTGCCTCCAGCCTTCTCATTCTTGCAACATTCACCACCCATGCTTCACACCCATATAAGAGCATTCGTACCACTATACGTACTCTCATATATTTCCCTCCTTGCTTCTATGGATAACGTTCTTTGTCTCCACAGACTCCTCAGTGCTCCACTCACCTTTTTCCCCTCATTAATTCTATGATTCACCCCGTCTTTCATAGACCACTTTCAAGTACAGTGAGCCCCCGGTTCTCATGATTAATCTGTTCCAGAGGGCTTAATGAACACCGAATATAATGAACTCCGAATCTATTTTCCCATAAGAAACAATGGAAATAAAATTAATCTGTTCCAGGCACCCAAAAGTATTAAAATATTTTTTTTACAACATGTACACATTAAATTACACACAAAACAATGAGAAATAAAGAAATAATAGTACAATAACATGTCACTTACATTTATTAAAGAGTTGTTGATGTGTGGAAGATGGGAGGAGGGGAGAGGATGGAGTAGTATGCTAGTGTTTGGAAGGGAAATCACCTTCCATTAAGACTGTAGGTGGCAAGTTCTTTTCTGGGGTTACTGGCCTTTTTCTTTTAATGCCACTAGGACCAGGTTGAGAGTCACTGGAACTTTCTCTCACAAAAAATCTGTCCAGGGAGCTCTGTGTCTGGCGTTTCTTTAAAACATCCTGAAATGGGACACCACACTTAAATTGTCACATGTGGCCATACACTGCCTTTGCAACAGCTTGGTTAGGGTAAACTCATCCATAAAGCCCTTCAACATCAGCCCAATTGGCACAGATCTCCCTAATCCTTGCAAAGAAGGCACATTCCCATTACTGTTCCACTCCTCCTCTCCTCTGGACCATTCCTGAAACTGTGGTCTGTTGTTCTGTTCTTAAGCTCTTGCGATCTTCAGTGGTACCTTCATTGCCCTCCTACCAACTGTTCACATCCTCAATTTTTTGCACAACAGGCTCACTCAGATTCTGACCCCCAAAACCTTCAAAATCTCTCTGGAAAAAAAAAAAAAAAAAAAAAAAAAAAAAAAAAAAAAAAAAAAAAAAAAAAAAAAAAAAAAAAAAAAAAAAAAAAAAAAAAAAAAAAAAAAAAAAAAAAAAAAAAAAAAAAAACATCCCTGAAATGGGACACCACACTGTCATTGTACATGTGGCCAACACGGCCTGCAACAGCTTGGTTAGGGTGATAATCATCCATAAAGCCTTGCACATCAGCCCAATTGGCACAGATCTCCCTAATCCTTGAAGAAGGCACCTTCCTCCATCTCTGTTCCTCCTAATCCTCCTCCTCTGGACCATTTTCCAGAACAGTGGTCTGTTGTTGCTGTTGCTGGTGAAGCTCTTGCAGATCTTCAGTGGTTATCTCTTCATTGTCCTCCTCCACCAACTGTTCCACATCCTCGGTACAAACATCCAACCCCATGGACTTGCCCAGTTCCACAATTTCTTGCACAACAGGCTCAGGCTCAGAGTTCTGAGGCTCAGCCCCAAAACCTTCAAAATCCCTCTCTAGGACACAGTCTGGCCACAAATTTCTCCAGGCAGAGTTCAAAGTCTTGCTAGTCACTCCCTCCCAAGCCTTACCTATAAGGTTTACACAATGCAGGATATGGAAATGATCTTTCCAAAAGTCTTTTAGGGTCATATTCATGTCTACAGTCACATCAAAGCACTTTTGAAACATTGCTTTGGTGTAGAGTTTTTTAAAGTTGCAAATGACCTGCTGGTCCATGGGCTGGAGGAGAGGAGTGGTATTAGGGGGCAAGAACTTCACTTTGATGAACTTAAAGTCCTGCACAATTTGCTCTGCCAAGTCTCGAGGATGACAAGGAGCATTGTCCATTATCAGGAGGCACTTAAGTGGCAAATTATTTTCCTCGAGATATTTCTTCACACTGGGGCCAAACACTTCATAAAACCAGTCAAAGAAAATTTCCCTAGTGACCCATGCCTTATTGTTAGACTTCCACATCACACACAAATTAGACTTGGCGACACTGCATCTCTTAAACGCTCGGGGATTTTCAGAATGATACACCACTAAAGGCTTCACTTTAAAATCCCCGCTAGCATTAGCACACAACATCAGAGTTAGCCTGTCTTTCATAGGCTTGTGTCCTGGGAGTGCCTTTTCCTCCTGTGTAATGAAGGTCCTGTTTGGCATTTTCTTCCAAAACAGGCCTGTTTCGTCACAATTGAACACTTGTTGGGGTTGGAATTGTTCAGCCTCTATGTACCCCTTGAATTCATTCACATAATTTTCAGCCGCACTTTTGTCAGAACTGGCTGCCTCACCATGCCTCACAACACTATGTATGCCACTACGCTTCTTAACCCTTTCGGGGTTATGGTCGTACAAGTACGTTTTACGCACTGTGGTTATTGACGTACTAGTATGCCTAAATTCTAGCGCCGTCAAATCAAGCAGAAACAGGCTGTTAGGCCTAGATGTGATAGAATGGGTCTGTGCGGTCAGTGTGCGAAGTATAAAAAAAATTCCTGCACTACACAGTGAATAATGAGGAAAAAAAACCTCTGACCGTGTTTTTGGTTTAAAACAGCGACTTTTCAGTCTATTTTCGTATGGTATTTATGCTTGTATTCTCGTTTTCGTAGTCTCATTTTATAGAATAGATGCTATATTACAGAAATGGAGATAATTTTGACTGGTTTCACGATGACAAGTACCTTGAAACTGAGCGCAAAGTAGCGAAAATGTTCGATTTTGGCCGATGTTCAAGAGTAAACAAATCACACCATGCGTCCAATACACATCAACTGGAGAGTCTAATATTCTTGCACAAGTGTGCTGATATTATTTATACCATTTTTACAATGATGCAGTTGTATACATAACAGTAAATCTTCTATTTTTTGTGAGAATAAAAATTCAAAATGGAAAGCAAGTAATGTAAGAGGGGCCTGGAGACGTGACTAATGAACACAGAAGATGTTATTTTAGTGCCAGGAATGTCTGCCTTGTTTATTATGAACCCTATTTTGAAATTGGCATTGTTTGAAATTTGTGTAAAATTGGCCAAATTGACATATTCTGACCACTATTTTGGGTAGTTGAAATTGGTAAATAGGCGGTTTCTTGTATTCAATCGATAGAAGAAATGGAGTTCTAGCGAAATAGCTATAATTTTAGTAGACTGAAACATTGGAATTTGCCGAAAATAGGGCTCAAAGTGGGCGAAATCGCCGATGCGTAAATGTCATGGATACCGCTAACTTTGCAAAAGCATAATTCCGTTAGTTTTCGATCAAATTTCATAATTTTTGTGGCGTTATGATCGGAAAAAAGATTCTCTATCCGTTCATAAGAAAAAATATTTTTTTTTTTTAAATTCGTGGACCCTGAGAACGAGTTTCAGAGACCCCTTGGACCCCCAAAGGGTTAAATCTGTCAAACCAGCCTTTGTTGGCTTTAAATTCATTCACTTCAGCACTCGTTGCAGGCATTTTCATGCAACTGCCTTGCTTTTTCAGATATTATCGCCTGGGAAACACTAACTCCTGCTAATTGTTTCTCGTTGATCCACAGCAACAACAAAGTTTCCACTTCTTCCAGCACTTGAGATCTCTGTTTTGTGATCATACTTGCACCTTTCGCAACAACAGCGTCCTTGATTTCCTTTCTCTTGGCCACAATGGAAGAGATGGTTGAATGGGCTTTGCCATAGAGCCTGGCCAGCTCAGCCAAACGAACTCCACTTTCATATTTTGCAATGATCTCCTTCAATACTTCCGTATTTCTGACATTCTTTACCACAGGCTTGGCACTAGGAGCTTTCTTTGGGTCCATGGTGGCTTATTTAGCAGTTGCAAGCACTAAAAACACTGGAATAATGACAAAATGTATGGTATGAATGCGTGGGTGGCGCGGGTGGTGGTCACTCGCTGGTAAACAATAGCACACTGACGCTGAATGGAGTGCCCGGGCCCGCTCAGGCCACGCGTACGCGTCCAGGACGAATCATTAACTCCGAGCGGATTCGTTATCACTGAGCCAAAATTTTCGTGAAAAAACTTAATGAACACTGATTTTAACGAACTCCGACGCTAACAAACACCGGGGGTTGACTGTACTACAGTGGAACCTCGGCTTATGAATGCCCCACCACCAACTTTTCAGGATACAAACCATCGTTCGGTCGATTTTTTGCTTCTGACGACTGCAAGATCAAGCTGCTGGTGGTATATCATTAAGAAAACCCCAAAGCCTTTAAGTCGCATAAGATTCTAAAAGAAAAACTGGATGTTATGTGGAGGGCAAACCTGAAGGCATGGGTCACCAGGCAGTTCTTTGTGGAATGGGTAAACCTGGTCTTTGGTCCTGCCGTTAAGAAGTATCTCCAGGAAAATAACCTACCCCTGCAAGCCCTTCTCTTCCTGGACAATGCACCTGCTCACCCACCGAACATCAAAGATACCATTATCGAATAATTCAGGTTTATAAAGGTTCTCTACATTCCACCCAACACCACCCCTATCCTGCAGCCCATGGACCAGCAGGTGATTTCTAATTTCAAGAAGCTCGTCACCAAGCACCTGTTCTGCCGCTGCTTTGACATGACAGAGAGCACAAACTTGACCCTTCGAGAGTTCTGGAAGGACCACTATAACATCGTGATATGCCTCAAAATTATAAATGTGGCCTGGCAGGGTGTTTCAAGGAAGACCTTGACCTCTGCATGGAAGAAGCTGAGGCCTGAGGTTGTGTCCGAAAGGGACATCGAAGGATTCGAACCCGAAGCGCCAGTGGTGGAGGAGATTGTGTCCCTTGGAAAGGTCATGGGCATGAAGGTGGATGAAGAAGATGTGAACGATCTCATCGAGGAGCACTCCGAGAAGCTGACGATGGAGGAGTTTGATGAACTACATTTGCAGCAGCATCAGGAGGTTTTGCAGGACATTCATACTGAGGAGGCACAAGATGCGGAGGAGTTTATCTCTACAAGTGAGATAAAGAAAATGTTGGGAATCTGGGAGAGATTTTCAGACTTTATTGAAAGGAAACACCTAGAGAAAGTTTCAAGTGGTCGTGCGTTGGAGCTATATAATGATGCTTGTGTAACTCATTTCTGAAACATTCTGAAAGAGAGGAAGAAACAAACCTCCTTGAACAGTTTTTTATTGAAATGCCCTGCAGATGAAAGTGTGAAAAGCGTGGAGAAAAAGCAAAAATCAGTGAATAGTGAAGTGAGATAAAAAATATAAATTGTAGCAGTTAAGTTCAGTGACAAAGTGTAGCAATTAAGAGTGTAGCAATTAAGAGTGTAGCAATTAGTGTAGCATTAAGAGAGTAGCAATTAAGCGATAGAAAAAGGATGAAATGAAATGAACTCCTGACAGCATACGCCGCTCTGCCTATCTTTTCCACCCACCGTCAACCTTCGCCAGCATTTTTTCTCCACGGTATGTACACCAGTTTATTTCTACATTGTTTTCCTTATGAAAGTAGTGATCTAATGCAGTTAGCCTCACAAACTCTGTTTTCTCATATAATAACACTTCTGAAGGGGAGATGTTTTCATAGCGAGAGCGAGAATGCCCACGACCACTCTCCTCCGCCGCCGTCCACTTGCCACATACGTAATGACATATTTTATTCATTCTAGAGTGTTTATCAGGTTTCTATATTATTTATATTGTTTATTATGTCATATTAGATGAATTGTGGTAGATAAATAAGCTGTAGAGTTGATATTAGCATTATACTGAAGTGTACAGTGGACCCCCGCCTAACGAGAAAAATTAATTCCAGAAGCCTGCTCAAGTGCCATTACCGAACGAATTTACTTCCTTAAGAAATAATGTCACGTAGGTTAGTCTATTTCAGACCCCAAAAAATACACTTCCACAAGCACTTACAATATTATACTTACATAATTGTACGATTTCCGGGGTGCTCGTTAGGCGGGGGTCCACTGTATTTCTCCAGCCTCTGAGAGCAGGAACTCCACCAGAACGGATTAATGGTTTTTCAATTAATTTAAATGAGGAAAATTGACTCAGCACACGAACAAATCAGGATACGAAAAAGGTCACGGAACAGATTAAGTTCGTAAGCCGAGGTTCCACTGTTCAGTGGACCCCCAAGTTACGAGCATAATTCATTCCAGAAGGCTGCTCAAGTGCCATTACCGAATGAATTTTCTCCCTTAAGGAATAATGTCAAGTAGGTTAGTCCATTTCAGACCCCCAAAAATACACTTACAAAAGCATTAACAATATTACACTTACATAATTGTACGATTTCCGAGGTGCTCGTAACTCGGGGGTCCACTGTATCTGCATACATTCACTTCCTCTATACTCCCTCCAATCTGATATCCAATCTTTCATTACCTAAATTTTTTATCTTCACCTTGCTCTTTCCTACGTTCACTTTCAATTTCCTTCTTTTACATACTCTTCCAAACTCGTTCACCAACCTCTTCAACTTCTTTTCAGAATCTCCCAAAAGCAGTGTCATCAGCAAAAAAGAAATTGTGACAACTCCCACTTTGTGATAAGATTCCTTACCTTTTAATCCCACACCTCTTGCCAATACCTGGTCACAGAATGAGGCCTGGTCACAGACCGGGCCGCAGGGGCGTTGACCCCTGGAATTCTCTCCAGGTAAACTCCAGGTAATACCCGAGCATTCACTTCTCTTACAACCTCATCTATAAATATATTAAACAACCATGTTGACATCATGCATCCCTGTCTAAGGCCTATTTTTACTAGGAAATAATCTCCCTCCCTCCTATATACTCTAAAGTGAGCCTCACTATCCTCATGAAAACTTTAATCTGCTTTCAGTAACCTATCACCTATAACATTCATTTGCAATACAGTGGACCCTCGCTATTTGAACACTCCAAAACTCACCCTTTTATGCAAGTTTATTATTGTAAGTGCTTTTATAAGTGTATTTTTGGGGGTCTGAAATGGACTAATCTAATTTACATCATTCCTTATGGGAATAAATTCATTTGGTAACAGCACTTGAACAGCATTCTGGAATGAGGGTGAGTTTTGGAGTATTCGAATAGCGAGGGTCCACTGTATCTGCCACACTGCTCTCCTATCCACCCTATCATATGCCTTTTCTGAAACCCTAAATGCAATGAAAACCTCTTTACCCTCATATAAATACTGTTCACCTATATGCTTCACTGTAAACACTTGGTCTACACACCCCCTACCCTTCCTAAAGCCTCACTGTTCATCTGTGATCCTGCTCTCTGTCTTACTCTTAATTCTTTCAATAATAACTCTACCATAAACTTTACCAGGTATACTCAACAGGCTTATTCCCCTATAATTTTTACATTCTTTTTGTCCCCTTTGCCTTTATACAAAGGAACCATGCATGCTCTCTGCCAATCCCTAGGTACCTTCCCCTAATCCATACATTTATTAAATGAAAGCACCAACCATTCCAAAACTATATTCGTCCCTGCTTTTAACATTTCTGTTTTTATCTCATCAATCCCAGCTGCTTTACCCACTTTCATTCTACCCACTGCCGCATGCACCTCCCCCACACTTACAACTGGCTCTTCCTCACTCTTATAAGATGTTATACTTCCCTGCCTGAAACACAAAATCACAGCTTTCCTATCTTCATCATTTAACAGTTCCTCAAAATATTCCCTTCATCTCCTGATACTTGTAAAATAATGAAAAAAGTTCATATCAGTTTGGTTTTAGGTCAAAACAAGGAACAATGAATGCCATAATAAAAATGCTTGATATACAGAGATGTAAACTAGAGAGAGAGGCTCCCTATACAGTTGAAGGCGAAGAATCACAGAGCTGTTGAAAGAGGCCTGTATATCTGAAATATGGAAGGAGGCACTGGCCTGAGAAATAGAAAAACATCGAACTTAAGCTTAGAGAATCATCCAGGAGCCAAGAAACACAGGAAGAACTTAAAGCCATAAATGAAATTTAAAAAAAAAAAAAATATTTCTTTTCTTATGCCAAATCTAGGGCAAAAACCACATCCATTATTGGGCCCCCACTTAAACGAGATGGGACTTACACAGATGACAGCAAAGAAATGAGTGAAGTACTGAGGTTCCAATTTGAGTCAACATTTAGTGAGACGTTAATCAGATTAACCCTTTCAAGGTCTGTGCCGTAGTTCTACGGCTTTGAGTTCAGGGTCCAAACCGTAGTTCTACGTCATGAGCTCAGCTCACTCAGATAAGCTGTGAGTGGTAAATTTGGGCCTAGATATGAGAGAATACATCTATGTGGTAAGTGTGCACCACATAAAACAAATCCTGCAGCACACACTGCATAATGAGAAAAAAAAACTGAAACCGTAATTTTCGATTAAAACAGCGACTTTGCAGTGTTTTTTCGTATACTTTTCATAGTTGTATTTGCGATTTCTTGGTCTCATTTGATAGAATGGAAGATATATGACAGATATAGAGATGATTTTGATTGGTTTTAGTACTGGAAATGGCTTGAAACTGAGCTCAAAGTAGCGGAAATGTTAAATTTTTGCCGATGTTCAAAGTAAACAAATGACATCACACATCTAATACGCGCCAGCTGGTGGGTCTAATATATGTTCACAAATGTGGTGATATTATTTGTACAATTATTACAATATTGCATAACAGTAAATCTTCCATTTTTTGGTTTGAATAAAAATTCATTATGTGAATAAAAAATCAAAATGGAATTCATTTCTAAAGACTGAAAATGTAACTAATGAACAAAGGAAATGTTAGTTTAGTGCCAGGAATGCCTGCATTGTTTATTCTGCACCCTATTTTGAAATTGGAACATTTTGAACTTTGAGTTAAATTGGCAAAATTACCAATTTCCAATCACTTTATTTTGTAGTTGAAACAGTTGACTGGGCAATTTCTTGTGCTCAATCGATAGAATAGAAGTAATACTAGTGAAATAGCTAAGAATTTGGTCGAGTGGAATAATGTAATAGGCCTAAAATGGGAGTCAAAGTCGGCAAAATCGCCGATGTGTAAATATCACCGACACATCAAAATTCGCGAGAGCATAATTTCGTCAATTTCCAATCAAAGTTTGTACTTTTTGTTTTATTACCTTCAGAAAAAGATTCTCTACCATTTCATAAGAAAAAATAGGAATTTTTTTTTTTGAAAATTCTTGGACACTAACACACCCCTTCCAAAAATGGCCTTGGACCCTGGAAGGGTTAAGGGTCAACAATCTAAATGAATATTTTATGACCGAGACTCAAAATTTGATCAATTCAAGAATTTCCGATATAATCCTAACACCACAGGACTTTGAAAAAGCAACAAATGATATGTCCATGCACTCTTCCCCAGGCCCAGACTCGTGAAACTCCATGTTCATCAAGAACTGCAAGAAACCCCTTTCACGTGCATTAACTTTTCTATGGAGAAGGAGCATGGACACGGGGACATCCCATAGTCACTTAACCCTTTGGGGGTCGACAGGCCTTCTCAGGAAAGTGTTCCTGGGGTCAAAAATTTTTTGTAAAAAAAAAATTATTTTTTTCTTATGAAATGATAGAGAATCTTTTTCCCATCATAACGCCACCAAAATTATGAAATTTGATCGAAAACTAACGAAATTATGCTTTCGCGAAGTTATCGGTATCTATGACACTGACGCATCAGCGATTTCACCCACTTCGAGCCCTATTTTCGACAAATTCCAATGTTTCAGTCTCCTAAAATTATAGCTATTTAGCTAGAACTCTATTTCTTCTATCGAATGAGTAGAAGAAACTGCCTATTTACCAATTTTATCTACCCAAAATAGTGGTCAGAAAATGGCCATTTTCCAATTTCACACAAATTTCAAACGATGCCAATTTCAAAATAGGGTCCAGAGTAAACAAGGCAGACATTCCTAGCACTAAAATAAAATGTTCTCTGTTCATTAGCCACGGGTCCAGGCCCCTGTTCCATTACTTTTGCTTTCCATTTTGAATTTTTATTCTCACAAAAATAGAAGATTTACTGTTATGTATACAACTGCATTATTGTAAAAATGGTACAAATAATATCAGAGCACTTGTGCATGAATATAAGACTCGCCAGTTGATGTGTATTGGATGCATGGTGTGATTTGTTTACTCTTGAACATCATCAAAAATCGAACATTTTCGCTACTTTGAGCTCAATTACGATATTTTTTCGTTCGAGAATGCTGTTCAAGTGCCATTACCAAACGAATTTATCCCCATAAGGAATAATGTAAAATAGACTAGTCCTTTTACACCCCCAAAAATATACCTACAAAAGCATATAAAAAAATAAACTTACATAAAAAGGCGATTTTGGGGACCATCGTAACTCGAGGTACCACTGTACTTGTCATTGTCATACCAATCAAAATCATCTCTATTTCTGTAATATATCTTCCATTCTATCAAAAGAGACCAAGAAAACGAGAATACATCAATAAATACCATACGAAAATCGACTGCAAAGTCGCTGTTTTAATAAAAAAACGGTCAGTTTTTTTCTCTCATTATGCAGTGTGTACTGCAGGATTTTTTTTATACTGCGCACACTGACCACACAGACCCATTCTTTCATATGTATGCCTACCAGACGTTTTCTGCTTAAATTGAGGCCGCTAGAATTTGGGCGTACTAGTACGGCACCGACCCCTGCTCGTAAAACGTACTAGTACGGCACCGACCCCAAAAGGGTTAAAACAACAGATATAGCCCCACTCCACAAGGGTAACAGTAAAGAAATTGCAAAGAATTACAAATGGATTGTACTTACATCCCACATCATAAAAATCTTTAAAAGGGTTCTATGAAGCAGGGTAGTATCCTTGGCCCACTTCGCTTACTCATTTACATCAATGACCTCCCAAATGCATCTAAACTCCTTAACCCTTTGACTGTTTGGGTCGTATATATACGTCTTACGAGCCACTGTTTCGGACATATAGTGGACCCCCGCCTAACGAGCACCCTGGAAATCGTACAATTATGTAAATATAATATTGTAAGTGCTTTTGGAAGTGTATTTTTGGGGTCTGAAATAGACTAACCTACGTGACATTATTTCTTAAGGAAGTAAATTCATTCGGTAATGGCACTTGAGCAGGCTTCTGGAAATGGAATGTTTGCTCGTCTAGCGCTGTGAGGAGTCCTACTGTACACTTCCTGGTCATAATGCTAATATCAACTCTTTCAAAGATACAGTACTATGTCCCTCTTCTCTTTACCACTCTCTCATTTACCCTTACCTCACCTATGGTAATTGTGCATGGGGCTCAACAACAGCAAATCACTTAAACCTTTAATAACCCAACAAAAAGCTGCTGTGCGATTGATTACCAACTCTGCACTAGACAGCACACTCCACTGCTTTTTAAAAGCCATAACTTGTTTAATATGCAAAACATCCACACTTATTATTGTGCCTACTACATACAAAGAACATTATACTCCAACATTAACCCTCCTCTCAAAATCCTACTTGATAACAGGCATAACACATGGCACAAATCCCTCTTCGATATCCCTCGTGTCCATCTCTCCCAATGCAAAAATGCTACGCACATAAAGGGCTCGAAGATCTGGAATTCAGTGCCAGAACACATAAGGGCCCCTGCCTGCAAATCACCTCATCATCCAAAATTAACCAGACAAACACTATGTACTTAACACCTACCAATTACTCAAAAAAATCCTAAATAATTTATGAGTGCTCAACTACTTGATCACTTATACTTCAAACTTAAAATTGTTTCAATTTCATTATTGTAAATTGTGCTTGATGATTGCTCAACTATTTACAGTGGTGCCTCAGTATACGTCTGCTTTAAAATAAGTCCAATTTAGTATACGTCCTGTTTGGAAGGGAAAATTTTTGCTTAGTATACGACCTTTTTTTGAATACGACTTGCATGCTAGAACTTGTATGGGTCAAAATGAGTCACGACACCGTGCGCTACCTTTTACATAACTCTCATTGACAAAGCCTGGTAGGAAGTTTCATACAGAACTCTGCTTGGAGGAATTTGTGGTCAGAAGCAGTGGCTGAAAGGGACTTTGAGGCTGTGTCTATAGTGGAGGATATTGTCTCTCTGGGCAGGTCCATGGGTTTGGATGTGTGATAGTGATGTGGAGGAGTTAGTGGAGGGGCACAGGGAAAAGCTGATCACTGAGGAGCTGCAGGAACTTGAGAAGGAGGAGCACAAGACTAAGATGGATGCACTCTCTTCAGGCTCAGAAGACATAGAGGAAGCCTCTACTTCATTTATCAAGGAAATCTTTGCCAAATGGATGGACGTCAAAAACTTTGCAGAGAAGTACCACCCCAACAAAGCCCAAACAAGCCGTAATAGTACTGTCTGGAATGACCAGACAATGTCACATTTCCAAAACATCCTGAGGAGAAGGCAGAAGCAAAGTTCTTTGGACAGATTTTTAGTAAAAGTCAAACCTGGTGAGATTCAACCAGGTCCAAATAGTGAAAAGAGACAGAAAAGAGAAGGGGCCTCTCCTTCCAAACAATAACATTTCCTTCTCCTCCCTTCTCAACACTATCCTAGTAGGCACTTCTTGGCTCTTTTCAGCAAAGTAAAGTGAGGTTAAATTTGCATTTATTTCATTTAATTCTTTTGTATTTATGTATGTATTTTACTATTAAGCAGTGTTTAAATTACATATTTTAGTATTAAGCAGTGTTTAAATTATTTTATACAACCCCATCAATATATAATATGTATGCCAATAATAATACTAGGATTTTTTTCCATGGGAACAGATTAATTTTTTTCCCTATATTTCTTATGGAAAAATTTGTTTGGTGTAAGTCCTGTTTGGTATAAGTCCAAGGTCCTGGAACGGATTAAGGACGTATACCGAGGTACCACTGTAATCATTACTCCAAACTTAAAATTGTTTCAATTTCATTGTTTTAAATCGTGCTAAATTGTAATATTTCATTATTGTAAATTGTGCTTGATGATTACTCAACTATATAATCACTTCCTCAAACTTAAAATTGTTTCAACTTTGTTTTAAATTGCGCTCAATTGTACTACTTTATTATTATATACTATCTCAAAACTGTAATTCTTCTCTATCTAACTTATTAAAGCCACATAGCTCGAACTAATAGAATATTCAATTTACTTGTATTCATTGTAACTCACCTAATAACCATATGTACAAATTACAGCAATGTATTCCCCTATTAATCTTAAGTTAGTTTAAGTTTGCCCGAAATACTCTGCATATAAAGGGGCTTTTGGCATGTTCACCCAACTGTTACACTCCTCTGTAAAAACATGTATCATGCTAAAATAAAAATATTATTATTATTATTATTATTATAAGCAAGATCGGCAACCACTTCGATACCCATCAACTGCATGACCTAGGGCAGCACAAGTTTAGAGCAGGTCACTCCTGACTCTCACAGCTACTTTATCATTATGACATGCTCTTCGATGCACAGATGGATATAGATGTAGTATACAGACTCTGCAAAAGCCTTCAATAAGTACGATCATATAATAATAGCACACAAAATGCATGATAAAGGAATAACAGGAAAAGTTGGTAGATAGATCTATAACTTCCTAACAAATAGAACACAAAGAATAATAGTAAACAGAGTAAAGTCAGAGGAGGCTACAGTGAAAAGCTCTGTTCCACAAGGTACAGTACTTGCCCCCATCCTTTTCCTCATCCTCATATCTGACATAGACAGAGATGTAAGCCACAGCACCATGTCGTCTTTGCTGACAATACAAGAATTTGCATGATGGCGTCATCCATTAAGGACACTGCAAATCTCCAAGTGGACATTAACCAAGTCTTTAAATGAGTGCAGTGGAACCTCGGTTTTCGTTTGCCCTAGTTTTCGTCAAATTAGGTTTTCGATGACTTTTTTCGTCAAAATATTGCCACAGTTTTCGTTCGTCACCTCGGTTTTCGTCCACCGTACCAAACGTGTCTGCCTGCCCACGCCCACAAAAAGCATCACACGCATGCATTATGAGTCAGTCTGGCTTTGTTTCTCGTTGAGTGAACATTACCCTGCGTGTTCTTATGAAACATTTTGTAATATTCCATTGTTTTTTGTGCTTGTTTATTGAGCGTGACTGCTAAATAAGCCACCATGGAGCCAAAGAAAGTTCTGAGTGCCAGCCTTTGATAAAGAAGGTGAAAAACACGATAGAATTCAAGAAAGAGCTTGTAGAAAATTTCGAAAGTGGCGAGAATGGGAGAGGAGAATGTGCCTTCTTCAGCAATTAAGGACATTCGTGCAAAGTGGAATGAGGTGCAAAGTTTTATGGAGAAATATCACCCTAACAAAGCTGTTGCAAGCCATGTCTGCAACATGTTCAATGACAATGCCATGTCCCATTTTAGACAAATCTTAGACACGCCAGAAACAGAGCTCTCTGGACAGATTTTTTTGTGCGACAGGGGTACAGTGACTCTCAAGCTGGTCCTAGTGCCAGTAAAAGACAAAGAAGGGAAGTAACCCCAGATAGTGACTTGATACCTTAAGTCCTTATGGAAGGGGATTCCCCTTCCAAACACACACTCCTCCCTCTCCCCTCCTCGCCATCTTCCATACGCCAACAAGTCTTCAATAAAGGTAAAACTGATTTAAATGTTCATTTATCCATTAAAATTAGTGCTTTATATTTATTTCTCATTGTTTTCTGTATGTAAAACTATAGTTATTCTCTATAAAATGTATTTTTTGTTAATATTTTTGGGTGTCTGGAATGGATTAACTGGATTTACATTATTTCTTATGGCAAACATTGCTTCAGTTTTCGTCGAATTCGGTTTTCGTCAGACTCTCTGGAACGAATTAAAAACGAAAACCGAGGTTCCACTGTATCAGAAAACAATATGAAGTTCAATGAAGACAAATTTCAATTACTCCACTATGGAAAACGTGAGGAAATAAAAACTGGATCGGAGTATAAACAAATTCAAATCACACAATAGAGCGAAAACCTAATGTGAAGGACCTGGGAGTGGTAATGTCAGAGAATCTCATTTTCAAAGATCACAACAATGTATCTACCACATCTGCTAGAAAAATGATAGGATGGATAATGACAACTTTCAAAACTAGAGGTGCCAAACCCATGATGATTCTCATCAAATCGCTTGTTCTCTCTAGGCTGGAAATACAGCCTCTCCTTACTTAGCGAAGTACACATTTACCGACGACTCGGACTTACAGCGGGCTCTCTGACCAATATGCATACCTAAATAATGTATATTAACCCTTAAACTGTCCACACGTAGATCTACGTTGACGCGCGTAGCGGCTCTGAATATTTTGAGAAAAAAATAAATTGTTCTTTTTGTTTAACCCTTAAACGGTCCACACGTACATTTACGTTAGCACTGCTACTGCCCCAAACGTATTTTTACGTTTTATTTTTCCTGCTTCCAAATTTGGCACGATTGGCCTGAGATGCCTGGTCAGCATAGAATGGGTCTTAACACTCAGTGTGCGCCATATTAAAAAAATCTGGGACCACTTAGTACCTTGTGGGAGCACCAGTTAAATTGAGGGCCAACTAGAGCAAACATTGCTCTACTGATTTTTTTTTTTTTCAACAAGTCGGCCGTCTCCCACCGAGGCAGGGTGACCCAAAAAGAAAGAAAATCCCCAAAAAGAAAATACTTTCATCATTCAACACTTTCACCACACTCATACATAATCACTGTCTTTGCAGAGGCGCTCAGATACGACAGCTGAGAATAGTCCCTTCCAGCTGTCACTATCCCAGACCCCTCCTTTAAAGTGCAGGCATTGTACTTCCCATTTCCAGGACTCAAGTCCAACTAAATCAATTAACTGGTTTCCCTGAATCCCTTCACAAAATGTTACCCTGCTCACACTCCAACAGATCGTCATGTCCCAAAACCATTCATCTCCATTCACTCCTATCTAACATGCTCACACATGCTTGCTGGAAGTCCAAGCCCTCGCCGACAAAACCTCCTTTACCCCCTCCCTCCAACCTTTTCTAGGACGACCCCTACCCGCCTTCCTTCCCTACAGATTTATATGCTCTCCAAGTCATTCTACTTTGATCCATTCTCTCTAAATGACCAAACCACCTCAACAACCCCTCTTCAGCCCTCTGACAAATACTTTTATTAACTCCACACCTTCTCCTAATTTCCACATTCGAATTTTCTGCATAATATTTACACCCACATTGCCCTTAGACAGGACATCTCCACTGCCTCCAGCCTCCTCCTCGCTGCAGCATTTGCAACCCATGCTTCACACCCATATAAGAGTGTTGGTACCACAATACTTTCGTACATTCCCTTCTTTGCCTCCATGGATAACGTTTTTTGTCTCCACAGATACCTCAACGCACCACTCACCTTTTTTCCTTCATCAATTCTATGGTTAACCTCATCCTTCATAAACCCATCCGCTGACACGTCAACTCCCAAATATCTGAAAACATTTACTTCTTCCATAATCCCTCTCTCCAATGTGATATCCAATTTTTCTTTATTTAAATCGTTTGATACCCTCATCACCTTACTCTTATCTATGTTCACTTTCAACTTTCTACCTTTACACACTCCCAAACTCGTCCACTAACCTTTGCAACTTTTCTTTAGAATCTCCCATAAGCACAGTATCATCAGCAAAAGTAACTGTGCCAACTCCCATTTTGCATTTAATTCCCCATAATTTAATCCCACCCCTCCCCAACACCCTAGCACTGATGTCATGTCATATTAACACACCCCTTTGAAGTGGAAAGTGATGTCGGCAGGCTGGCAGGCCAGCTGGCTGCCTGCCTGCCTGGGGACCTGGCTGGCAAACAGCTGGTTGGCCACCTGGCTGGTCAGCTGGGTACCTTATTGGATGTCTATCTCTGTCTGTCTGTCTGTATCTATCTGTCTCTCTCTCTATCTCACAGGAACACATGCGTAAATACAATTATACATAGTGTAAATTACCTAGGATAACTAAAAAAATCAAGACAAAGTGTTATAATGTGCTTGTGATCTGCGTAATACCAGTTGGTTCATGAGCTACTCTCTGAGACAAGCAGACAGAAAGGAGACGACACACAGACAGACAGAAAGACAGACACACAGACAGACAGACAGGTTTGCGTAACAAATAAAGGGAAGCAATGTAAGCTGTCAAATGTCATCACTGTAATTTCTGGACTGATAAGAAGAGATAAGACTATGGCTCACCTGTCTCGTCAAATGTCACCAGAGTCATTAGTGGAGATCAGATGAGATAAGGCAGCGACACAAATCTTTTATTATTATTATTATTATTATTATTATGCACTATTATTATTATTATTATTATTCACTATCATTATTATTATTATTTTTATGCACTATCATTATTATTATTATTATTTGAGTACAATTTCAGTACCTAATATTAGTGTCAGAACACAGATTGGCTATGAAATCACAAGAACTACTATAAATTGTGATTATGAGAACATAAAAATTATATAAAATAATAAAAGTGAAAAAAAGGTATATCGGCAATGATTCTGCAAGCGGCAAGACTCCTGTTGCTGTCAGGTGAGCATCCAGTGCCAACTTCTCCGCCTCATATCTCGGTAACTACTGACCCAAATTCTTTTTTTTTTATCCTATAACACTTAAAAAAAAAATGTACTCTTTATTTCTATATAAAAAATAATTTTTTTTTTCAAAAGATTCAGGGCACTGGGCGAGCTAACGTAAATATACGTTTGGACCGTTTAAGGGTTAATATGAAGAGCGCATTTTTTTTGGCATCCCCGAATTTTGTAATACTGCGCACACTGAGTGCACAGACCCATTTTCTAATGTCTAGGCAACTCAGGCTTATCATGGCAAGGCTGAAAGCATTTAAATAAAAAACGTAGATCTACGTTCGGAGCACTACGAGCATCAACGTAGATCTACGTGTGGACAGTTTAAGGGTTAAGAGCTGATTTCCTCTATGCTTTTTATTACAATATACAATACACTATTGTATAAACATTTAAAAATATACCAGAAATGTTATAAATGGTGCAAAGGTGACATTAAAACAATATCAAAGATGGTTGACACAAACCCACTACCATTATAGTATGCTCTTCACTTAGCAATGAATTCATTTACCGCTTGGTCTTAGGAATGGAAGTCCATCGTTAAGTGAGGAGAGGCTGTATTGCTGTACATTACAGGCCCCTCACAAAGGAGGCAGAATTGCAGACCTGGAGAATATACAGAGAACCTTTACTGCATGTATAAGTACCATAAAGCACGTAAATTACTGGAAATGGAATGAAATGGAATGAAGGCGAGAAAGATACATGATAATATACACTTGGAAAATCCTAGAGAGACTAGTCCTAAATCTACACATCGAAATCACTCCCTACGAAAGGAAAAGGCTCAGCAAGCGGTGCAACATCCGCCCCCAATGAAAAGCAGGGGCGCCATGAGTAAGCTAAGAGACAACATAACTACCCAAGACTGGCAGTTGAACAGTCTTGGGCAGTAAGTGTCAGGGGCCTAAGCCTGTTCAACTGCCTCCCAGCATACATAAGGGGGATTACCAATAGGCCATCAGCTATTTTCAAGAGGGAGCTGGACAGACACCTAACGTCAGTACCTGACCAGCCAGGCTGTGGTTCGTATGCTGGTATGCATTTGGTCAGCAATAACAGCCTGGTTGATCAGGCCCTGATCCACCACAAGGCCTGGTCATGCACTAGGTCATGAGGGTATTGACCCTCGGAATGGCTTTCAAGTATATCCCAGGTATACATCACTAACCCTATTAACTGTCCAAACGTATATATACGTTTTTACCGCTAGCGCTCCGAACGTATATATACGTTTTTTTTACATGCTTTCTTATGGAGAAAATCAAGGTCGGAGCGCTACGCGTGCAAACGTATATATACGTTTGGACAGTTAATGGGTTAAAGGACAAATAGCCTTTAGGAATATTAGGTGACCTGTCTGCTCTTAACCCTTTGACTCTTTCTGTCATATACAGTGTATACAGTGGACCCCAGAGTTCGTCATTAATTCGTTCCAGAATGCTGCTCAAGTGCCGTTGCCGAACAAATTTGTTCCCATAAGGAATAATGTAAATTAGATTAGTCCTTTTAGACCCCCAAAAATACACTTACAAAAATACACTTACATAATTGTTCGAGTTTGGAGCAGTACGAACTCCGGGGATCCACTGTATACGTCTTACGAGCCAGTGTTTTTGACATATTAATATGCCAAAATTCTAGTGGCTTCAAATCAAGAGGGAGAAAGTTTGTAGGCCCACATGTGAGAAAATGGGTCTGTGTGGTCAGTGTACGTAGTATAAAAAAAAATCCTGCAGCACGCAGTGCATGAGAAAAAAAACCTCCGACCATGTTTTTGGATTAAAACCTGATGTTGAGGTGTATTTTCGTATAGTATTTATGGTTGTATTCTCGTATTCTTGGTCTCATTTGATAGAATGGAAGACATATTACAGAAATAGAGATGATTTTGATTGGTTTCACGATGAAAAGGACCTTGAAATTGAGCTCAAAGTAGCGGAAATGTTCGATTTTTGCCGATGTTCAAGAGTAAATAAATGATCGTCATTGTCCAATAAGTGTCCAACTAGCCATTCTAATATGCAGTCACGAATGGGTTGACATTATTTATACAATTATTACAATAATGAAGTAGTCTGCATAACAGTAAATCTTCTGTTTTTTGTGTGAATAAAAATTCAAAATAGAAAGCAAGAGTAATATAAGAGGGGCCTGGAGACATGACTGATGAACAGAGAAAATGTTATTTTAGTGCCAGGAATGTCTGTATTGTTCATTCTGGACCCTATTTTGAAACTGGCATCTTTTTTAATTTGCGTGAAATTGGAGAAATTGCCAATTTCTGACCACTTTATTGGGTAGTTGAAATCGGTAAATGTGCGGTTTCTTGTACTCAATCGATAGAACAAATGGAGTTCTAAAGAAATAGCTATGAGTTTGGTAGACTGGAACAATGGAATTGGCCAAAAATAGGGCTCAAAGTGGGTGAAATCGCCAATGCATAAATATCGCCGAGATCGCTAACTTCGCGAGAGCGTAATTCCACAAGTTTTCCATCAAATTTCGTACTTTTGGTGTCTTTACCATCGGGATAAGATTCTCCATCATTTCATAAGAAAAAATAATGTGTGTTATGAAATGTGTGTTAGTGTGACTTTGTAAATGGTCCAAGTCGGACCGAAACGTCGTCGTAAGCTCCTCTCTTTTTTATATGTGCGGGTTGTGTGTGTACTACTGTTAATTTATGAAGAATGAAATGACTTGGTAAACAAACAAATAGAACTATACCAAACTGTCCATTACTAGTAGGGTTATTGAGGCTAAAACCTTGGGTAGTTTCAAATTTAGGTTGGATAAACACATGAGTGAGAGGGGTTGGATTTGAGTGGGACTTGCACATGAGTAAATTGAATTATTGAAGCTTATTGCTTAGGTAGCATTGAAAATTGGGTTGGGCAAATATTGTTAGTGGTATGGATTGTGAAGGACTTGCCTAGTATGAGCCAACAGGCCTGCTGCAGTGTTCCTATTTTCTTATGTTCTTATGTTAAGTATGAAATGAATGAAATCAAATAAACATTTATGTCTTGCTGCATATATCTGTAGCTTTGTGAGTCAGTGTATTGGAAGCTAAACATATTTTCTGCTTGATACAGGTTGAAAACTTTGTAGGCTTGTGTAATGTAATGGACTGTGACAAGACAGGGTGAAGGCAACATTGCACTCTCATTATAAAAGACATCAGGATAAGGGGTGACAGATTGCTAGAGAGTATAGTGAGATAGGGAGTTTCTTGTGATCACATATGTATAGGAAGAAACTGAATCAACATCTGAAGCTCTATCCTGTTGCCACTGCACCCTATGAGACTCCACTACAGGCAAGACATTGAAAAACAAAATAAAAAAAAGTGCTCATAAAGAGAGAGTAATCAACTAAAACCACAATATTATTTACCAAAGAATCCCCATGTGGAAGAAGGCTAAAAAGACAAAAGCACATATGTGAATGGTTACAGAGCAAGGGAGGAAAGATTATTATTTTCATGGGAAAGCATTAAACCTAAAAGCATCAAACAGTCCCTCACTATGTCTATTGTGTTCTATTAGCGTTAAGTATTTAGCTTGCGCAAAATGCTATTCACAGCCAGAGGCTTTCCATGGGTACTATCAAATGTCATCCAATCTTGTAAAACTAAGGAAATTAATGTTTGTTTTTGTCTATTTGACAAAGAGGAGTGGACACTAGACAGGGAGGGGCAGGGAAGTAGGGAAAGGTAGGGTTGTACTTAACACATCAGCCATTTCCTACTGAGGCAGAGTGACTTGAAAAAGAAGAAACACTTTCATCATCATTCACTCCATCACTGTCTTGCAGGCAATGTATAGACATAGGGTCTGCATTAAGAGTGGAATCGTCCAAGAGGACTTTGTACTTCAAGAGCAGTAGCAGTGTGAGTGGCAAATATATTAAGATACAATATGTGAAAGTTTTTTATACATTACCTCGTTAATGGCCAAATTTATTACACACCTGAAAAAGAGACATTAAAAATTAGTTTAATAATATTATAAAAACATCCAAATACAGCCTACATGTAGGTATCCCACCAAAAAAATAATTTACATGATTTATTGGAAGTCAGTCAAACTAAGTAATATATTTAGAGCATCTCTATGATTACCCTTCCTTGAAAATAAATGCTGAATGATACATACAGGTTTAGCACTTTTCATGAATACCTGTAATAATGTATTACAGTAATAATTTATAGAAGAACCTTTTTAACTTATTTTTTTTCTTTTTTTTCTGAACACATTTTATAACCGGGCTAACTTCTCATAACACCCCTTCAGAAATTAATGTCTTTTGAATTTAATTAATTCCATTAATGGTGGAAGTAGGTTGAATTCTGTATATAAAAACAAATTTTATCCTTATTTTATTTTTCACTTAACTTTTTCTGCCTTCTAGCTGAGATGCTACTAGTGAGCAAGAAATTTTTGCTTTAAAAGGAAAGAATAAAGCATATTCATTATTAATCATTTACCTGGACATGATTCAATCACAACAAGATAACTAAAAGAAATGTACAGTCTCTTATTTAACCCTTTGACTGTTTCAGTCGTATACGTATATATACGTCTTACGAGCCACTGTTTCGGACGTATCTATACGCCTAAATTCTAGCGGCCTCAAATCAAGCAGGAGAAAGCTGGTAGGCCTACATGTGAGAGAATGGGTCTGTGTGGTCAGTATGCGCAGTATAAAAAAAAATCGTGCAGCCAGTGGTGCATTGTGGGAACGCCATTTCAGTAGTCCTTGTTCAGCATGCCTAGCAGTAAGAATTATCTGACTCCTTAGTGCATCTGGGACTGTTCTCTTCCTCAATGATAGCTCTAACACAGATGGAAGTGTCTCTGAAGATAAATTTCATGGTTTTGAGGAGTTTGTGACCAAAAGAAATGCCCAGGATACCAGAAGGAAGGAAGGAAGAGATGAGAGGAAGGAAGGAAGAAAAGAAGAGATGAGAGGAAGGAAGGAAGGAAGGAAAGAAGAGATGAGAGGAAGGAAGGAAAGAAGAGATGAGAGGAAGGAAGGAAGGAAAGAAGAGATGAGAGGAAGGAAGGAAGGAAAGAAGAGATGAGAGGAAGGAAGGAAGGAAAGAAGAGATGAGAGGAAGGAAGGAAAGAAGAAGGAAGGAAAGAAGAAGGAAGGAAAGAAGAAGGAAGGAAAGGAAGAAGGAAGGAATTAAGAAAGAAAGAGAGGAAGGAAGGAAGGAAGAGATGAGAGGAAGGAACAAAAGTAAGAAAGGAAGGAAGAAATAAAGGAAGGAATGAAGGAAGAAAGGAAGGAAGAGATGAGAGGAAGGAAGGAAGGAAATATGTAAGAAAGGAAGGCATAAAGAAAGGAAGAAAGGAAGCTAGGAACGTAGGTATGAAGAAAAGGAATGAGGTTGTGGGGAAGAAGACATGGGTCCCCTTTTGTGTTGACAGGCAGTGTGGGGGTGGTGAGTAATGGTATAATATGTCATTTTGACAGCTACCTTACCCTGACTCAGCAAATTTAGATGTGTGTGCACACACACGCCGCGCGCACGCACACGCACACACACACACACACACACACACACACACACACACACACACACACACACACACACACACACACACAGAGCTTGGAGCTTTGAAGTGCTAATTGCAGTTGATGGAAAGTGTCCAGTCATTATATATGTGTATATATATTATAGAACAATAGTAATAAACAATTTTTTTATTGTTGGTTGGTGTAAACAAGTTTTGTAAACAATATAATGATACTAATGTTTGTGCAATTATTGTGTTGCATACGAGTGTATATATATACATTGCACCTTACTTTGGTCTCACAGGCCACATAAGTTACGTAAAAAAATAAAATAGTGAAAAAACAAGAAACCTACGAAAGGAAGTAAACCAAAGTTTACCGGGTGAGCAGCATTCGCCGCTGTTGCCATACATGGCTCATTTTTGCACTCTTTACCGCTCTATATCTCGGTAAGTACTGATCGCAAATTTTTTTTGGGGGGATTTAAACAATCAGAAAAATAATCTTAACATTTTGATAAGAATTTTTTTTTTTTTTCAAATATTTTGCGACATGAAATGACAGTTTCAGAAAGGGGTCTCCAACAGTCAAAGGGTTAAGAAAATACCTCACAATGCAACTACATACCTTTAAGAAATAATTAAAAAAAAAAAAAAGTTCATTCTCTTTCTCACTTTCAGTACCACCAAGCTTTGTTACTCCTAACATATACATAACAAAATTTGTGTTCAAAATAAATGAATGTGTGTTCTTGAATTACTTAAAATGCTTTAAATTCCCTTGAATAAATTAAGGCGCCCATAAAAATACTTAAAGCAGTTAAAAACAGTGGACCTCACCTCACACCTAAGAGAAGCCCTTTACCTTTCTTCTTTCAACAAATCAGCCATTTCCACCGAGACAAGGTGGGCCCCCCCCAAAAAAAAAAAGTTTCTCTTTTTAACTTTAGTAATGTATACAGGAGAAGGGGTTACTAGACCCTTGCTCCCGGCATTTTAATCGACTCTTACGACACGCATGGCTAAAGGAGGAAGAATTCTGTTCCACTTACCCATGGAGATAACAGGAAATAAGAACAAGAACTAGTAAGAAAATGGAAGAAAACCCAGAGGGGTGTGATATATATATGTTTGTACATGCATGTGTAGTGTTACCTAAGTGTAGGTAGAAGTAACAAGACGTACCTGAAATCTTGCATGTTTAAGAGACAGAAAAAAGTCACCAGCAATCCTACCATCATGTAAAACAATTACAGGCTTTCATTTTACACTCACTTGGCAGGACAGTAGTACAGTGGTACCTTGACTTACGAGTTTAATTCGTTCCGTAACCCAGCTCGTAACTCAATTTGCTCGTATATCAAATTAATTTTCCTCATTGAAATTACAGTGGACCCTCGATTTTCGTGATTAATCCATTCCAGAGTCTGCCAAAAGTCGAAATTCACGAAAATCGAAACCATTTTCCCCATAAGAAATAATGTAAATCCAATTAATCCATTCCAGGCACCCAAAAGTATTAACAAAAAATAATTATTATTATAATCAAAAAAGAAGTGCTAAACCACAGGGGTCATACAGTTATATACAGAAAAGAATGAGAAATCAATATAAAGCAATAATAACATCACACTTACCTTTATTGAAGACTCTTGTTGGTGTATAGACGACGGGAGGAGGGGAGAGGATGGAGAAGTTACTATTGTTTGGAAGGGGAATCCCCTTCCGTAAAGACTTTAGGTACCAAGTCCTTATCCGGAGTTACTTCCCTTCTTTGTTTTTTAATGCCACTAGGACCAGCTTGAGAGTCACTGGACCCCTGTCGCTCAAAAAATTGTTCCAGAGAGCTCTGTTTCTGGCGTCTCTTTAAAATTTGAGTAAAATGGAACAAGGCATTGTAATTGAACGTGTCACAGACACGGCCTCCAACAGCTTTGTTAGGGTGATGTTCCTCCACAAATGTTTGCACCCTACTCCACACTGCACAAATCTCCTTAATCTCTGAAGAAGGCACCTTCTTCCATCTCTCTTCCTCCTCCTGTGAAGCAATTTCCTCAGCTGTGCTCTGTTGCTGTTGCAGATGAAGCTCTTGCAGCTCTTCCGTGGTTAGCTCTTCACTGTGGTCCTCTGCCAACTCTTCCACATCCTGGCCACTCACATCCAACCCCATGGACTTTCCCAAAGCCACATTAGATTCCACAAAAGGCATAGGGTTGTCAGGGTCAGCCTCAAACCCTTCAAAATCTTTGTCGAGGACACAATCTGGCCACAATTTTCTCCAAGCAGAGTTCAAAGTCCTGGAAGTCACTCCCTGCCAAGCCTTATCTATAAGAGTTATGCAATTGAGGATACTGAAGTGATCTTTCCAGAATTCTCATAGGGTCAATTCAGTGTCTGAGGTCACATCAAAGCACCTTTGAAACACTGCTTTGGTGTAGAGCTTTTTTAAGTTTGAAATGATCTGCTGGTCCATGGGCTGGATGAGAGGAGTGGTATTAGGGGGGCAAGAACTTCACTGTGATGAAACTAAACTCCTCCACCAATTGGTCATCCAAGTCTGGAGGATGAGCAGGAGCACTGTCCATTACCAGGAGGCACTTGAGTGGCAATTTATTTTCCAGAAGGTATTTCTTCACACTTGGGCCAAACACTTCACTGAACCAATCAAGGAAAATTTCCCCCGTGACCCATGCCTTACTGTTAGCCTTCCACATCACACACAATTTACTCTTGATGACACTTTTTCTTGAACACTCTGGGATTTTCAGAGTGATACACCAGTAAAGGCATTACCACAGAACAAGAGAATTAGCTTGTCTTTCATAGGCTTGTGTCCTGGCAATGCCTTTTCCTCCTACGTGATGTAGGTCCTCTTTGGTATTTTCTTCCAAAAGAGGCCTGTTTCATCACAATTTAACACTTGATGGGGGAGGAATCCTTCATCCTCTACATACTCCTTGAATTCATGCACAAAATTTTCAACTGCATGTTTGTCTGAACTTGCAGCCTCATCATGCCTTACAACACTGTGTATGCCACTTAGCTTCTTGAAATTTTCAAACCAGCCTTTTCTGGCCTTAAATTCACTAACATGAGCACTCATTCTAGGCATTTTCTTTACGAGATCGGCATGCAACTGCCTTGCCTTTTCGCAAATTATCGACTGCATAACACTATCTCCTGCTAACTGTTTTTTGTTGATCCACACCAACAACAAATTCTCAACATCTTCGATTATTTGCGATCTCTACTTTTCTAGATATTTACCCTTTGAAAAGCCTTGATCCTTTTTCTTTGCCACGATGGAAGTTATTGTTGAATGGGGTTTCCCATACATCCTGTCGAGGTCGGCCACACGCACTCCACTTTCATATTTTTCTATGATTTCTTTCTTTAATTCTATCGTGTTTCTCACCTTCTTTACCAAAGAACTGACACTACGAGCTTTCTTTGGGCCCATGGTGGCTTATTTAGCTGTTGCAAGCACAAAAAACAATGGATTATTACAAATGTATCATATGAACGCGTGGGGTGATGGTCACTCGCCAAGAAACAGTGCCAGACTGACTCTGAATGGTGTGTGGGAGCCTTTGTGCACGCAAATCATGAAAACTGAGGCTATATTTTTGATGAAAAAAGTTGCCAATATAATCGAAATTCATGAAAATTGAGACTCATGAAATTCGAGGGTCCACTGTAATGAAATGCCATTAATCCATTCCATCCCCCAAAAACCACTCCAATTTTTTTGTTACAGGTTTTTAAATAAGAAAAATGTACGTATTTATAAATAAGAAATGATTTTTGCCTTTTTTGCCAGGTCCCAGCAATGTTTTAGAAATGCTGGAGTATACAGTGGACCCCCGGTTTTCGTAATTAATCCGTTCCAGAGAGAGTGACTAAAACTGAATACAGTGGACCCCCGGCTAACGAAAAAACTTCATCCCAGAAGCCTGCTCAAGTGCCATTACCAAACGAATTTACTTCCTTAAGAAATAATGTCATGTAGGTTAGTCTATTTCAGACCCCCAAAAATACACTTCCACAAGCACTTACAATATTATACTTACATAATTGTACGATTTCCGGGGTGTTCGTTAGCCGGCGGTCCACTGTATTACGATTTCCGAATCCATTTTCCCCATAAGAAATAATGGAAATTCAATTAATCCGTTCCAGATACCCAAAAGTATTAAAATAAAAAAAAATTGTACATTAAATATACATTTAATTACACAGAAAACAATGAGACATGAAGAATAAAACAATAATAACATGACACTTACCTTTATTGAAGAGTTGTTGATGTGTGGAAGATGGGAGGAGGGGAGAGAATGGAAGAGTACCAAGTCCTTTTCCGGGTTTACTTCCCTTCTTTGCTTTTTAATGCCACTAGGATCAGCTTGAGAGTCACTGGACCCCTGTCACTCAAAAAAGTGTTTCAGAGAGTTCTGTTTCTGGCGTATGTTTGGAATTGTGCCGGCTACAGGGGTGTGTGTTTGGAGACAGGACAAGATAGTCCTTCAATATGACACTAATTCAACTCTACAGCTTATTTTTCTGTCACAATTCATCTAATATGACATAATAAACAATATTAATAACATAGAAACATAACAGATACTCTAGAATGAATAGCCCTATATACCTCAAACAACAATGGAGGAGTTAAGTTTCATGTCGTCATTTTTTTATCGATTAATGGCTTAACTTACTGTCTACACTGTTAATGCTACACTTTATCACTGGCTGGCACTATAGCCTCTATCAACTCCTGCTGCTTTAGTATCATAACATATCGTAGAATCACTGAATCACTTAAGAAGACACATTCTCCCCCTCAGCCCTTTACCAAAGGGCTGGCACTAGGAGCTTTCTTTGGGCCCATGGTGGCTTATTTAGCAGTTGTAAGCACTAAAAAGAAGGGAATCTAACAAAATGTATCGTAAGAACGCGTTGGGTGACGGTTACTCGCTGATAAACAATGCCAGACTGACTGTGAATGGTGTGTAGGGCCACTTGGGCCGGGCATACGCGTTTAGGACCAATGACGATTACCCAGCGGAAGTACGATTACCGAACCAATATTTTTTACAAAAAAAAGTTACCATTACCGAATATTACGAACTCCGATGACTACGAAACCGGGTACCACTGTATTTGAAACTCCTTGAAGCATGGTGTAAGATGAGTGTCACTCCACTGCTGACAGTGCAGCAGTGGTGACATTTGATAATCGTGCACTGCCTTGGATTAATTTTTCACTGTTATACATAAACATGTCTGTATTTGTTTGTTTCTGTCTGTCTGTCTATGTTTCTATCTGTCTATTTGTCTGTTTGTCTGTCCAGCTCTGTCTATGTTTATCTCTGTCTCTGCTTATCTGACTTTCTGTCTGCCTGTGTTTCTGTCTTCTTGTCTCTCTACTTGTCTCTCTGTCTCAGAGAGAGAGCCGCTCATGAACCAACAGGTATTACACGATGCAGTCGTCGTCACATCTGATTCCTGAACAAGTGAAAATGTGTATTACTTGCCAGTCATGCTTATTATACCTTATATCTACAAGCATAGTACAGCACTTCGTCTGGATTTTTGGGGTTATTCTAGGTAATTTACACTATGTATAACTGTATTTATGTGTACCTGTGAGATACAGAGATAGACAGGAGTCAGGAGCCAGGAGCTGTGACTCGATCCCTGCAACCACAACTAGGTGAGTACATAGATAGAAAGATAGACACACAGATAGATAGAGACAGAGAGATACAGACAGACAGAAGGAGATAGACAGAGCCAAAGCAAATCAGCCAGCCAACAGGCCAGCCAGACAGATGGCCACCCAACCAGCCGGCCTGCCGAACATTTTTTTTTTTTCAACAAGTCGGCCGTCTCCCACCGAGGCAGGGTGACCCAAAAAGAAAGAAAATCCCCAAAAAGAAAATACTTTCATCATCATTCAACACTTTCACCACATCATACATAATCACTGTCTTTGCAGAGGAGCTCAGATACGACAGCTGAGAATAGTCCGCCCAGCTGTCCTATCTCAGACCCTCCTTAAAGTGCAGGCATTGTACTTCCCATTTCCAGGACTCAGTCCAACTAAATCAATTAACTGGTTTCCTGAATCCCTTCACAAAATGTTACCCTGCTCACACTCCAACAGATCGTCATGTCCCAAAACCATTCGTCTCCATTCACTCCTATCTAACACGCTCATACATGCTTGCTGGAAGTCCAAGCCCTCGCCCACAAAACCTCCTTTACCCCTTCCTCCAACCTTTCTAGGACGACCCTACCCCGCCTTCCTTCCCCTACAGATTTATACGCTCTCCAAGTCATTCTACTTTGATCCATTCTCTCTAAATGACCAAACCACCTCAACAACCCCTCTTCAGCCCTCTGACAAATACTTTTAGTAACTCCAACCTTCTCTAATTTCCACATTCGAATTTTCTGCATAATATTTACACCACACATTGCCCTTAGACAGGACATCTCCACTGCCTCCAGCCTCCTCCTCGCTGCAGCATTTGCAACCCATGCTTCACACCCATATAAGAGTGTTGGTACCACTATACTTTCGTACATTCCCTTCTTTGCCTCCATGGATAACGTTTTTTGTCTCCACAGATACCTCAATGCACCACTCACCTTTTTTCCTTCATCAATTCTATGGTTAACCTCATCCTTCATAAACCCATCCGCTGACACATCAACTCCCAAATATCTGAAAACATTTACTTCTTCCATAATCCTCTCTCCAATGTGATATCCAATTTTTCTTTATTTAAATCATTTGATACCCTCATCACCTTACTCTTATCTATGTTCACTTTTAACTTTCTACCTTTACACACTTTCCCAAACTCGTCCACTAACCTTTGCAACTTTTCTTTAGAATCTCCCATAAGCACAGTATCATCAGCAAAAAGTAACTGTGTCAACTCCCACTTTGCATTTAATTCTCCATAATTTAATCCCACCCCTCTCCCCAACACCCTAGCATTTACTTCTTTTACAACCCCATCTATAAATATATTAAACAACCATGGTGACATTACACATCCCTGTCTAAGACCTACTTTTACCGGGAAGTAATCTCTCTCTTTCCTACACACCCTAACCTGAGCCTCACTATCCTCATAAAAACTCTTTACAGCCTTCAGTAACTTACTACCTATTCCATACACTTGCAACATTTGCCACAATGCTCCCCTATCCACTCTATCATATGCCTTTTCTAAATCCATAAATGCAATAAAAACTTCTCTACCTTTATATAAATACTGTTCACATATATTACACATATATTATATTCACATGTATTACACATATTCCAGAATTGTTTCTCTTCACTTAGGGCATACGTTATAGAACATTTTGGCAGAATGACACTACCAGTGGTATCAAAATTGAAAGGATGTTACACATTGGTTATTATTGAGGTTTTTGATATTTCCTCGGTATCTCCTGCGAGTGGCAGCGTATCTGAAGCTCACTCGTAACTAGGATTTTGGCTCACAACTCAAAGCAAAAAATTAACCGAGATACGGCTCGTAATTTGGAAAACTCGTAAGTTGGGGCACTCGTAAGTCAAGGTATCACTGTACCTCCCTGGGTGGTTGCTGTCTACCAGCCTACTACCTACATTTACCTTTAATATGTACACATCCTCTTCTTGAATCAGCCCTATACACAACATTCCTAATGTAAATCTTAAATCTCAGTTTCTTTTCTGTTGATGATTTTCTTCGAGTGCTGTAAATCAACAAATACAGTGGTCCCTCGGTTTTCGTGCATCTCCAAACTCACACATTTATGTAAGTGTATTTTCGTAAGTGCTGTTGCAAGTGTATTTTTGGGGGTCTGAAATAGACTAACCTACGTGACATTATTTCTTAAGGAAGTAAATTCGTTCGGTAATGGCACTTGAGCAGCATTCCTGGAACGAATTTTCAGCGAAAACCGAGGGACCACTGTATTCCAATCTTTGGAAAAGCTGTGATGACCTGACTTCAGCTGTCTCCTCACCTTTTCACCTGGTCTGTTTGCTCTTTTTCCCTCTTCTCTCTCACGAGACTATAATGATCCAGGACAGACTGAAACACTGTCTTAAGTTCTTTTTAACACTGCAGTCATCTCCCACCAAGATAGGGTGACCCAACAACAAAGAAAATACTTTCCTGTCACTCTTTCAATCACTGTCTTTCCAGAAGGGTGCACACATCACAGTTCAGATGACCCTCCAAACTGTAACATCCCTATCCCACCTTCAGATTTTGAATGTCTTGACTCTTTTAAGTGAAGACATTCCACCCCCTTGTGACCTCTGTAATTACCCCAGTAATGATAAACATTTGACTGCTACTCCCTCCAATTAATGCTCTATCTATATGGATGATGGCTGATGATGGCAGCTGTTATCCACTGCATGGCCACACCAATGTGACTGGCAGCTTGCCTATTTGGTGAAGTACTGTACTGCCATTGGAATGACAAATGCCCTATTAGTTGCTCGATGGCACACCACAGTCCCTCATCAGTACTTTATTCATCGCCTATAGTTTAGCTAATGATTCATCTTTAAGGAATGCAAAATTTATTACAGTGGACCCTCGCTATTCGAACACTCCAAACTCGCCCTTTTATGTAAGTTTATTATTGTAAGTGCTTTTATAAGTGTATTTTTGGGGGTCTGAAATGGACTAATCTAACTTACATCATTCCTTATGGGAATAAATTCGTTTGGTAACAGCACTTGAACAACATTCTGGAATGAAGAATGTTCGAAAGTCGGGGGACTACTGTATTAGCATTTTCCTCCTCCTGCAAGAGAGGAGGTACAGGAGAGCCCTGCACATACAGCTCCCTCTTTTCGGTGTTCCATGTTTTCATTAGCTTTCAACTGAGCCACTGTTCATTATGTTTTCTTACAACAGTTGCGTAAGGGAAGGACGACCACTGCCGTATTTTAAGGTAAGCATTTATGTACTGTATATTTATTTTACTTTTTTATCCCTTTTTTTATGCCTAGCTGTACTGAGCACTTAATATACAAAAGAGAAACATGTTATCAGGCATTTTAGATGCATTTGATAATGCATGGTGATTTTCGCTTATTCTTTGGGGTCACGAATCTTAGAGCCATACAAATGGGACCCTCCTCAATGTCATCAAGTCATCATGAAACCCTTTTTTTCCAATGCATCCTGATTTCATTACTCCACTGTACAACCATTTCCTGGTACTGTACTTAAAAAGGTCAAACCTAGTATACAATCTTCCTTATCTCCAATTACTGGTCATTCCTATAGCTCTTCTGCCCTCATTACCATGATGGAGGATGAAGTCCACATGTCCTTGGCCTCTAATATCTAGCCTCTGCTTCAGTTACATGTCAGAAAATGGTTAAATCTCAGAAGAGTTCTTGCCAGTTTTCCATTGCTCCAATATACAACTGTATCCAGATATTTCCTCCAGACACACCTAGCATGTTTCTTTCCTTATAATCACTTGCTTGTTCTTCCCAAAGCTCTTTTGCACTCAATTTGGTGGTGGAAGTGAGTTCCACTTGTACTAGTCCTTTAGGATGAGGACATCATCATCTCCTTTGTTTTCCAGTGCTGCCAATACTTATCAGTCATTCCCAGCCAATGCCTGTTACAAATGTGATCCGTGATGGGTTTGAAGCAGACATTTGAAAGTATCACTGGCCACAAATGTGAGTACTCTCCAGAGTTGTCTGCTCCCCTTGCCTCTAAGCAAACACCCTAGTGGATGTTGCAGCCTCCAAGCCTTCTCTAACTCTCCCCTGCATCCAAACTTTTACCTAAACTTTTGTTTGTTTTTCCTCTCTGCATCTTATTTTCATAGGTTATCCTCTATTATACTGTTGTTTCTTGACTTAAACATTATTTAAACATTGATTATGCAAAGTGTACTTAATCACAGTACAGTGGAACCTTGGTTGTCGAACTTAATTCGTTCTAGATGTTGGTTCGACAACCAAACCAATTTTTCCCATAAAGAATAATGTAAATAGAATTAATCCTTTCCAGACCAAAAGTGAAAATATAATAATTTATTAATAATAATGTACTAACTACTACATAAAACAATGTATAAAATTATACAGCACACGGAAACTGTAAAAATAAATACTACAAGAAAATTTAACTGAAATACTGTACAGTAAATGAAAATTTAACTGTCTCTTACCTGTCAGAGGTGAGCTAATAGCAAAATTCTAGTGGCTTCAAATCTTGCAGGAGAAAGCTGGTAGGCCTATATGTGAGAGAATGGGTTTGCATGGTCAGTGTGTGCAGTATAAAAATTCCTGCAGCACACAGTGCATGAGAAAAAAAACTGCGACAATGTTTTTGGTTTACAACAGCAACTTTGTGGTGTATTTTCATATGGTATGTATTTACGGTTGTGTTCTCATTTTTGGTCTTACTTGATAGAATGGAAGATATATTACAAAAATAGAGATGATTTTCAATGGTTTAAAGAATAAAAGTTGCTTGAAATTGAGCTCAAAGTAGCGGAAATGTTCGATTTTTTTAGTTTTTTTTTACTTGATATTTATACAATTGATAGTATGGTTGGTAGACAGCAACCGCCCAGGAGTATAGGTCCTGCCAAGTGATGTGAACGAAACCTGTATTTGTTTTACATGATGGTAGGATTTGAACTGGTGTCTTTTTTCTGTCTCATAAACATGCAAGATTTCAGTTATGTCTTGTTACTTCTACTTCACTAGGTCACACTACACATTCATGTACAAGCATATGTATATACACAACCCCTCTGGGTTTTCTTCTATTTTCTTACTAGTTCTTGTTCTTATTTCCTCTTATCTCCATGGGGAAGTGGAACAGAATTCTTCCTCCGTAAGCCATGCGTGTCGTAGAGGCGACTAACATGCTGGGAGCAAGGCTAGTAACCCTTCTCCTGTATATATTACTAAATGTAAAATGGGAAACTTTGTTTTCATTTTGGGCCACCCTTCGGTGGGAAACGGCGACGTGTTGAAAGAAAGAAGAAGATTTATACAATTATTACAATTATGTAGTAGTCTGAATATCATTATATCTTCTATTTTTTTTGTGTTAATAAAACTTCAACATGAAAAGCAAGCGTAATTTAAGTGGAGTCTGGAGACGCGACATGACTAATGAACAGATAAATGTTATTTTATTGCCAGGATTGTCTGCAATGTTTATGCTGGACCCTATTTTGAAATTGGCCTTTCTTGAATTTTGTGTGAAATTGGCCAAATTAGTAATTTTAGAGCACTTTATTGGGTAGTAGAAATAGGTAAATGGGCAGTTTCCTGTACTCAGTTGCTAGAATAAAAGGAGTTCTAACAAACAGCTATGAGTTTGGTCGACTGGAACAGTAGAACTGGCTCAAAATAGGGCTCAAAGTGGGCAAAATTGCTGATGTGTAAATATTGCGAGACCGCTAACTTTACGATAGCGTAATTCCGTAAGGTTTTCATCAAATTTCATACTTCTGATTTCATTACCTTAACAAGATGCACAGCAAGAGCTCAAGAGATGTTTAAAGAATGTTTTAGTCGCTATACTGACTGAGACCCATGTTGTAGACTCTGTCTGGTAATCACGTGATCCGAGCATTGTTGGTCAACAACAAAGACCACGTACAAAATCAAATCAAACAAATCGGTTCGAAAACCGATTTGTTCAACAATTAGTCCATTTGACAACTGAGGTTCCGCTGTACTATTCTATTAGGTTTATACTTTTATTTTTTATTAATACAGGTGGGTCCTGCTTTTCAATGCTTCGCTTTATGGCATTTCGCTAATGCAGCAGTTTTCAATTATACCCATTCTTCACTGATTCAGACTTCCTACAAGAAATATATTCACCACTCACTATAAGCTAAGGACAAAAATATTTTAAGGTAAGTAATGTGTGTGCTGTATGTGTATTTTTAGGCCTAGCTCTATGTGGCATGCACTATATCACTCACTCATCTACCCTTATCTCACCTATGGAATCTGTGCATGGGGATCAACAACATAAAATCACCTTAGACCACTCATAACCCAGCAAAAGGCTGCAGTCAGAATGATAACAAATTCCCACTCTAGACAGCATACTCCACCAATATTCAAAAGCCTAAAACTACTCACCATAAAGAACATTCACACTTATTCTTGTGCCTACTACATACATAGAACTCTACACTCTAATATAAACCCTCCGCTCAAAATTCTCCTCACCAACTTTAATAGGACCCATGACCACAACACAAGACACAGATCACTTTTTTATATACCCCGTGTCCATATCAACCTATGTAAAAATTCTATACACATAAAGGGCCCCAGAATCTGGAATTCATTACCAGTAAATACTACTAAAATAACCTTGTCTGAAAATCATTTTAAGACTCTTCTCAAAAACCACCTACTCATCCTAAACTAAATACTCATACTGTAAATTACTTTCAAAAATGCTCAATGTTATTTTCCTATAAGATAATTTCAATTTTTACTATTATGTTACCACCTACTCACCCTAAACTAAATACTCATACTGTAAATTACTTTCAAAAATGCTCAATGTTATTTTCCTTAAGATAATTTCAATTTTTACTATAACCCTTTGAGGGTCGGTCCCGTACTAGTACGTCAGTGCAGCCAGGGTCGGTCACGTACTTGTACGCCTAAATTCTAGTGCCTTCAAATCTGGTGGAAGAAAGCTGGCAGGCCTACATATGCAAGAATGGGTCTGCGTGGTCAGTGTGTGCATTATAAAAAAAATCCTGAAGCATGCGGTGCATAATGAGAAAAAAAAACTCCGACCGTTTTTTTGGTTTAAAACAGCGACTTTCAGGTGTATTTTCGTATGGTATTTGTGGTTGTATTCTGGTTTTCTTGGTCTCATTCGATAGAATGGAAGATATATTACAGAAATAGTGATGATTTTGATTGGTTTTACGATGACAAGTACCTTGAAACTGAGCGCAAAGTAGCAAAAATGTTTGATTTTTGTCGATGTTCAAGAGTAAACAAATCACGCCATGCGTCCAATGCACATCAACTGGGTAGTCTAATATTCTTGCACAAGTGCACTGATATTATTTATACTGTTTCTACAATGATGCAGTTGAATACATAGTAAATTTTCTATTTTTTTGTGAGAATAAAAAGTCAAAGTGGAAAGCAAAAGTAATGTAAGAGGGGCCTGGAGATGTGACTAATGAACAGATAAAATGTTATTTGAGTGCCAGGAATGTCTGTCTCGTTTATTCTGGACCCTATTTTGAAATTGGCATCTTTTGAAATTTGTGTGAAATTGGCCAAATTGCCAATTTCTGACCACCTTATTGGGTAGTTGAAATCGGTAAATTGGCGATTTCTTATACAGTGGACCCCCGAGTTTCGAAAGGTTCTTACTTCGTAAACATCGTGTTTCGTAAGCTTTTTACGACTTCGAGAATCGTAAAACCGCTCGTGTTTCGTAACGTATTAGACCTGTCCGCCTGTTCCGCGCCTGCGCGGGACGCAGGACGCCGCCAGTGAAGCGTTGTTTACCATTGAGAGAACATTACCTAGCGCGCTCTTTCAAACATTCACACTACATTTGGTGTTTTTTTTGGTGCTTTAGTGATTGTCACTGTGAAATAAGTCACCATGGGTCCAAAGAAGCTTCCTAGTGGCACCCCTGTGGTAGCATTCATGGAGGGAGTGTAGCATTCATGCAGGGAGTGTAGCAGGCATGCAGGGAGTTTAGCATTCATGCAGGGAGTTTAGCATTCATGCAGGGAGTTTAGCATTCATGCAGGGAGTGTAGCAGCCATGCAGGAGTTTAGCAGGTATGCAGGGAGTGTAGCATTCATGCAGGGAGGTTAGCCTTCATGCAGGAGTGTAGCAGCCATGCAGGGAGTTTAGCAGGTATGCAGGGAGTTTAGCATTCATGCAGGGAGTGTAGCATTCATGCAGGGAGTGTAGCATTCATGCAGGGAGTGTAGCAGGGATGCAGGGAGTGTAGCAGGGATGCAGGGAGTGTAGCAAGGAAGCAGGGAGTGTAGCAGGGATGCAGGGAGTGTAGCAAGGATGCAGGGAGTGTAGCATTCATGCAGGGAGTGTAGCATTCATGCATGGAGTGTAGCATTCATGCAGGGAGTGTAGCATTCATGCAGGGAGTGTAGCAGGCATGCAGGGAGTGTAGCAGGCATGCAGGGAGTGTAGCAGGCATGCAGGGAGTGTAGCAGGCATGCAGGGAGTTTAGCATTCATGCAGGGAGTGTAGCAGCCATGCAGGGAGTTTAGCAGGTATGCAGGGAGTGTAGCATTCATGCAGGGAGGTTAGCATTCATGCAGGGAGTGTAGCAGCCATGCAGGGAGTTTAGCAGGGATGCAGGGAGTGTAGCAGGCATGCAGGGAGTTTAGCATTGATGCAGGGAGTTTAGCATTGATGCAGGAGTTTAGCAGACATGCAGGGTGTAGCAGGCATGCAGGGAGTGTAGCAGGCATGCAGGGAGTGTAGCATTCATGCAGGGAGTGTAGCAGGCATGCAAGGAGTGTAGCAGGCATGCAGGGAGTGTAGCATTCATGCAGGGAGTGTAGCATTCATGCAGGGAGTGTAGCATTCATGCAGGGAGTGTAGCAGGCATGCAGGGTGTAGCAGGCATGCAGGGAGTGTAGCAGGCATGCAGGGAGTGTAGCAGGCATGCAGGGAGTGTAGCAGGCATGCAGGGAGTGTAGCAGGCATGCAGGGAGGTAGCAGGCATGCAGGGAGTGGGGATTTCCTTCGTAGAGGCTGAAGAATTCCTCCCCAACAAGTGTTTAATTGTGATGAAACAGGCCTGTTTTGGAAGAAAATGCCCAAGAGGACCTTCATTACTCATTACTCTATCTTCCAGATGCCTGCAACTCTTCAATAAAGGTAAGTAAATGTATATATATATATTGTTTTTAATTATTTTATATGTGAATATTTTTTTTGTGGAACGGATTAATTGTATTTACATTATTTCTTATGGGAAATAATGGTTCGAATTTCGAAAACTTCGTGTTAAGTACTAGCTCCTGGAACGGATTAATTACGATACTCGGGGGTCCACTGTACTCAGTTGATAGAACAAATAGAACTCTAGCGAAATAGCTATAATTTTAGTAGACTGAAACATTGGAATTTGCCGAAAATAGGGCTCAAAGTGGGCGAAATCGCCGATGCGTAAAAGTCATCAATACCACTAACTTGGCGAGAGCATAACTCCGTTAGTTTTCCATCAAATTTCATAATTTTGGTGGCATTATGATCGGAAAAAGATTCTCTATCATTTCACAAGAAAAAATAATTTATTTTTTTCTGAAAATTTTTCGACCCTGAGAACAAGTTTGGGAGATGGCCTCTCAACCCTCAAAGGGTTAATTACCATCCTACTAAACACTTGTTACAATGTAATATCATCATATTGTAATTTGAACAATGTAATATCATCATATTGTAATTTTAACAATCTAATATTTAAATAAAACAAACTCAATCAATTCTCTAATATTATGTACATAGTCTATAAGCCATTAGATTAAGCTGCCCTTAATGCCATGGCATGTCAGTGGCTCTCCTTGCACTTCAGTTTATGATTGTAATTACAAAATCTATGTAAACTTGCAATGAAATAAATATTTGAATTTGAATTTTTGAATATGTTACATTTTATTCGGAGCATGTACACACACCCACATAGGCTGCTTCCCAACCAGCAAACCAGGTGCTAAGGGTTTAACGATCTTTCGGGGCCCCATCATTAAATCAGTACCTTGGTTCATTAACCAATCACAGATGGGTCTGCCAAGTGCTGAGGAGACATGGTATCACTAACAGTCAACACTTGCCAGACTCATATAGCCGCTGGTTGCTCACGGTTCTCTCTCTCTCTCTCTCTCTCTCAGGCTTTTGTCCTTGCCTTGAATACCATGGTACACTTATATTTCAAACTCTTGTACATAGTGTACATAAGTGTACATTTTTTTTTTTCAACAAGTCGGCCTCCCACCGAGGCAGGGTGACCAAAAAAAAAAAAGAAAATACTTTAATCATACATATATATTCAGTGGACCCCCGGATTACATACCGCTCCAAACTTGAACAATTATGTAAGTGTATTTTTGGGGGTCTAAAAGGACTAATCTAATTTACATTCCTTATGGGAACAAATTCATTCGGTAACGGCACTTGAACAGCATTCTGGAATGAAATAATGACGTAATCCGGGGGTCCACTGTATATAGATTATCGGTGAAATAAAATACAATTTAAAGACTACTGCTGTGTTTATTTTCGCTCCAAGTCCCATTACGACCAGGTCAACAAGCCATTATTACCTGTGTGCATAATACTCTATTGCTCACTTAACCCTTTGAGTGTCAAGACCCCTGCTTGCAAACTTGTTCATAGTGTTGAAGAATTTTCAAAAAATAAAAAAAAATAAAATATTTTTTCTTACGAAATGATAGAGAATCTTTTTCCGAAGGTAATGAAACCAAAAGTTCAAAATTTGATGGAAAACCTATGGAATTACACTTTCGCAAAGTTAGCAGTCTCAGCGATATTGCCCACTGAGCCAATTCCTTTGTTCCACTTAACCAAACTCATAGCTATTTCACTAGAACTCCTTTTATTCTATAGACTGAGTACAAGAAGCCACCAAGTTACCTATTTCAACTACACAAACAAGTGATCAGAAATTACTAATTTGGCCAATTTCACACAAAATTCAAAAAAGGCCAATTTCAAAATAGGGGCCAGATTAAACAATGCAGACAGTCCTGGCACTAAAATAACATTTTCTCTATTCATTAGTCACATCTCCAGACCCCTCTTATATTAAGCTTGCTTTTCATTTTGAATTTTTATTCACACAAAAAATTGATGATTTACTGTTATTCAAACTACTGCATAATTGTAATAATTGTATAAATAATATCAGTGCATTCGTGAATGCATATTAGACCTGCCTGTTGACGTGTATTGGACGCGTGACGTGTTCTGTTTACTCTTGAACATCGTCAAAACTTTAACATTTCCACTAATTTGAGCTCAATTTCAAGCTACTTTTAGTCGGTAAACTATTTAAAATTACCTCTATTTCTGTAATATATCTTCCATTCTATCAAATGAGAATACCATACGAAAATACACACAGTTTTAAACCAAAAACATGGTCACAGTTTTTTTTCTCATTATGCACTGTGTGCTGCAGGATTTTTTTTATACTGTACACACTGACCATGCAGACCCATTCTCTCATGTGTAGGCCTACCAGCTTTCTCCCGCAAGATTTGATGCTGCTAAAATTTTGGTGTTGTATTACAGGACCGACACTGGTTTCAAAGCTGTAATTTTACGGGACCAATACCGAAGGGGTTAATATATGATACTACAATGTTATTACACTTTTATATGCATTTGAAAGTGAAAAAAAAAGAAAAGAAAAAAGAAAAAGAAAGCTGTTTCACTTTACAGCGATTTTTGCTTTGCAGCAGTAGCCCGGAACCCTACCTGCAGTATAAGCAGGGCCCGCCTGTATACATATTTTGCATTCTTGCCCTTGTTGAAGATTCACCTCTTTAACAATAACCTATTTTAAATCCTGAATTATATTATAATGTATACAAGAGACCCTTGCTTTAGATGTCACCTGTTAACACTGAAAAATTGAGGCATTTTTTCAATGAGCACATCATGATTTTCATTTAGGATGGTGTAAATTTAGGGGGAAATATTGCATATTGCCAGATCTCCTCCCTCTGTGTCATGGTCACCATATGGACAGGGCCACTGTCTTTATGGGGAGGCCCATCCTTGGTCTTCATGTAAGCAAACCTTCCACGCCATAAATTTTTCCCGCATACACTTTCCATGGGTACCCAGTAGTGTGTTAGTGAATTGATTTTTTATTTTTTAATCAACTCCTCTCATCTCAGGATAGTAACCATGGCACCCAAGATTAATGCAAGTGATGCTGAAAGTGCCAATTAGACATAAGAATGCAAGTCTGTGTTTTGAAAACACTGAGATTTTAGATAAACTTAAAAATAGAGCACAAGTGATGGAAAATGCACAAGCTGCTGGTCTGAATGAATAGCTTTGATATACCTTGAAGAGTTTCGAGAGTTTCTCTACTCTCTGAGCCTGGCCATGTACAATTAAAAGGAATGAAGTGAAGATAGAGCTTGTGCAATGAATAACCTTGGTTGTGACCTCCTGAAAAGAATAATACATGTCAAGAGCTAAATAAAACAGAAAAAATACTGAGTGGCCTGAGCAGAAAACCAATAAAGTGCATCAACTAATTTCCTCATAATAAAGGAGGAAGCCTAAGAGTACTATAAAACAATGTGTGATGAAGAAGGAAGGACTCAGGAAGAGCATCTGTTCAGTTCTGGTTGTTCCACAAGTTTAAATTACACAATCAGTTGCATAATATTAAATTTTCTGGCAAAAATGCCTCCAACTTTAGAAAATTATTTCTGAGAGTGGTTACAAGCCAGAGCATGTATTGACTATTAACAAAACACACATATTTTTTGGAAGATGCCTGCTAATTACATCAGCAAGCAAGATAAAAGTATGCTGGGATTCAAAGCAGAAAAGGTTCACTTCAGCTTGCTTCTATACAGTAATGCATTAGTTTATATGTAAGCCCTAATTTATTTATCACTTCAAGATTCTCTGTGCTTTAAATGCTGCAGACAGGAACACTTTGCCAGTTATTTGGAGGTCTAACTAGTCAGCATGGATGACAAAGGAATGTTTACTGACTGTTTTAAACTTCATTTTATTCCTAGTTAGGAGAGCAAAATGTTGCCACAATAAAATGTCTTGTTAGTTGCACGTGTCCTTTTACCTAGCATATTGTTGATAATTCTACCAACATTATTTCAAGAATATTGAATGCAAGAACCTTGAATTCAAGGTTTTCCTCACTCTTGATAATTCCCAAACTTATCCTGTAATCTTGGAGGATGTATACCCACATGTCAAAAGTAGCATTTTTACCACCAACTACAATATCTTTGATACAACCAGTGGATGGAAGAGTTATTAAGACAATTATATACAACCACACACCAAAAAAATAGTGCAGAAACACATGACAGCACTGGATGCTGGCTCAGAGCTCTGAGTGCCAGAGTTCTGGCATAAACTTAACATTGCAAATGCTATTAACTACCCTAGGTCAAAAGTCAATGGAACAAAGTGTTCCAATCAACATTAAATGCAGGCTGCAGAAGATTATGGCCAAGTGTGGTGAATAATTTCACAGGTTTTTCCCTGGTTGAGAGGTAGGTCCACTAAATTGTTCAGCCAAGGAGAATAATAGGTGAGGGCTTTAAAGATGTGAATGAACTCCTATTTGATGATGAAGAAAGATATCCAGGGGAAATGTTGCCAGAGTTCAATGTCCCGATACAAGGAAGGCAGATAACAGACAAGGATGAAGAAGAACTAGCTAAAAACAGCTAACATAACAATAGTTACATGAACAGTTTCATTTGTTTTGTAAAGCTGCAGATTTTTTCAATGAAGAGGATCCTGACACATCTAGAAGTACTACTGCTCTGAAGCAGATTCTGGACAAGCTGATGCCTTGCCATCAGTTGTATAAAATACTGTAGGATGAAACAGACCAGAGATGCATACAGAATACCTGAGCACTCCAATACAAACATCACCTAATGACAACTGTGCATTGACATCATTGCAAGAACATCAGATATCCATCTCAGCCAATGACCCACAACCTTCACCTCAGCCTAGTAGGGCCTCACAATCCCTCTACACCATCAACCAGAATTTTAGGTAAGAAAAATTAATTTCTTTTTCTTTCAACAAACTGGCCATATCCCACTGAAGAAGGGTGGCCCAAAAAGAAAAACAAAAGTTTTTCTTTTTAACTTTAGTAATGTAATAATAGCTGATATTATTAGAAGTCACCTTGAACATAATTTGATTAATGAATCTCAGCATGGGTTCACGAGAGGTCGTTCCTGCCTGACAAATTTATTGACGTTTTTCAATAAAACATTTGAGGCAGTAGACAGTGATAAAGAATATGATATAGTTTACTTGGATTTCAGTAAGGCCTTCAATAGAGTACCTCACACAAGAGACTCTTTAAGAAAGGTGGCAGCTCATGGTATAGGAGGTAAAGTTCTAGCATGGATAGAGGCATGGCTTACCAATAGACAGCAGAGAGTTTCCATTAATGGGGTCAAATCTGAATGAGGATTAGTCACTAGTGGCATTCCACAAGGATCAGTTTTAGGCCCATTGATGTTCATAATTTACATAAATGACCTTGATGAAGGAATTGCAAGTGACATGAGTAAATTTGCTGATGATACAAAAATAGGCCGTATGATTCATTCTGAGGAGGATACCAGTGAACTCCAGGAGGATTTGGACAAATTAATGTCTTGGTCTGAAAAGTGGCAGATGAAGTTCAATGTGGACAAGTGTAAGGTATTAGTCCTTGGTAATGAAAATATCCCTCGAAGTTATAAACTAGGTGAAGTAGAGCTTGATCATACAGAATGTGAAAAAGACTTGGGAGTCATGGTAAGCAGAAATCTAAAGCCAAGACAACAGTGCCTAAGTGTGCACAATAAGGCTAACAGATTACTAGGATTTATTTCAAGAAGTATAAGCAACAGAAGTCCAAAAGTTATTTTACAGCTCTATACATCACTAGTGAGACCTCATTTGGATTATGCAGCTCAGTTTTGGTCTCCTTACTACAGGATGGATATAGATTCATTGGAGAACATACAGAGAAGAATGACTAAAATGATTTACAGTATAAGAAATCTACCGTATGAAGATAGACTTAGAGCGTTAAATCTCCACTCTCTGGAGAGACGTAGAATGAGGGGAGATGATATCGAGATGTACAAGTGGATGATGGGCATAAACAAAGGAGATATTAATAAAATACTGAGGATATCGAACCAAGTAAGAACCAGAAATAACGGATTTAAATTGGATAAATTTAGATTTAGAAAGGACATAGGCAAGTACTGGTTTTCGAACAGAGTTATGGATGCTTGGAACAATCTTCCGAGTAGGGTGATAGAGGCTAGGACCTTGGGTGGCTTTAAAAAGAGATTGGACAAATATATGAGTGGGAGGGGCTGGGTTTGATTGGTGTCATGAGTACGGGAGTAAATTCATAGGTAGTGGTGGTTTTGATAAGGACCTGCCATGTATGGGCCAGTAGGCCTTCTGCAGTGTTCCTCCGTTCTTATGTTCTTATAATTATTCGAGTTGAGAGCTGCTCGTAAGTAGAGGTACCACTGTACTTATCTATGCATATACAGTGTGACCTAACTGTAAGTAGAAGTAGCAAGACGTACCTGAAACCTTGCATGTTTATGAGACAGAAAAAAAAACCAGCAATCCTACCATCATGTAAAACAATTACAGGCTTCCGTTTCACACTCACTTAGCACAACGGTAGTACCTCCGTGGGTAGTTGCTGTCTACCAACCTACTACCTAGGATAAGTATTAGTCTTTTCTTTCAACAAACCGACCGTATCCCATTGAAGCAGGGTGGCCCAAAAAGAAAAACAAAAGTTTCTCTTTTTAACTTTAGTAATATATACAGGAGAAGGGGTTACTAGCCTCTTGCTCCCAGCATTTTAGTCGCCTATTATGACATGCATGGCTTACGGAGGAAGAATTCTGTTCCACTTCCCCATGGAGATAAGAGGAAATAAACAAGGACAAGAACTAGTCAGAAAACTAGAAGAAAACCCAGAGGGGTGTGTATATATATATGCTTGTACATGCATGAGAGTGTGTAAAGGTAGAAAGTTAAAAGTGAACATAGATAAGAGTAAGGTGATGAGGGTATCAAACGATTTAAATAAAGAAAAATTGTTTTCAGATATTTGGGAGTTGACATGTCAGAGGATGGGTTTATGAAGGATGAGGTTAACCATAGAATTGATGAAGAAAAAAAAGGTGAGTGGTGCGTTGAGGAATCTGTGGAGACAAAAAATGTTATCCATGGAGGCAAAGAAGGGAATGTGCGAAAGTATAGTGGTACCAACACTCTTATATGGGTGTGAAGCATGGGTTGCAAATGCTGCAGCGAGGAGGAGGCTGGAGGCAGTGGAGATGTCCTGTCTAAGGGCAATGTGTGGTGTAAATATTATGCAGAAAATTCGGAATGTGGAAATTAGGAGAAGGTGTGGAGTTACTAAAAGTATTTGTCAGAGGGCTGATGAGGGGTTGTTGAGGTGGTTTGGTCATTTAGAGAGAATGGATCAAAGTAGAATGACTTGGAGAGCGTATAAATCTGTAGGGGAAGGAAGGCGGGGTAGGGGTCGTCCTAGAAAAGGTTGGAGGGAAGGGGTAAAGGAGGTATTGTGGGCGAGGGGCTTGGACTTCCAGCAAGCATGTGTGAGCGTGTTAGATAGGAGTGAATGGAGACGAATGGTTTTTGGGACATGACGATCTGTTGGAGTGTGAGCAGGGTAACATTTTGTGAAGGGATTCAGGGAAACCAGTTAATTGATTTAGTTGGACTTGAGTCCTGGAAATGGGAAGTACAATGCCTGCACTTTAAAGGAGGGGTCTGGGATAGTGACAGCTGGGAGGGACAATTCTCAGCTGTCGTATCTGAGCTCCTCTGCAAAGACAGTGATTATGTATGAGTGTGGTGAAAGTGTTGAATGATGATGAAAGTATTTTCTTTTTGGGGATTTTCTTTCTTTTTGGGTCACCCTGCCTCGGTGGGAGACGGCCGACTTGTTGAGAAAAAAAAAAAAAAAAAACATGCATGTGTATTGTGACCTAAGTGTAAGTAGAAATAGCAAGACATACCTGAAACCTTGCATGTTTTCGAGACAGAAAAAAGGACACCAGCAATCCTACCATCATGTAAAACAATTACAGGCTTCCATTTTCCACTCACTTGGCAGGATGGTAGTACATACCTCCCTGGGAGGTTGCTGTCTACCAACCTACTACCTTGGATTAGTATAAGTATTGTATTAACCCTTTCAGGTCCGTGCGTAGTTCTACGGCTTTGAGTTCTGGGTCCAAACCGTAGATCTACGTCATGAGCTCAGCTCACTCAGATAAGCTTTGAACGGTAAATTTGGGCCTAGATATGAGAGAATACATCTATGTGGTAAGTGTGCACCCATAAAACAAATCCTGCAGCACACAGTGCATAATGAAAAAAAAAAACGAAACCATAATTTTCGATTAAAACAGCAACTTTGCAGTGTTTTTTCGTATACTTTTTATAGTTGCATTTGCGATTTCTTGGTCTCATTTGATAGAATGGAAGATATATGACAGATATAGAGATGATTTTGATTGGTTTTAGTACTGGAAATGGCTTGAAACTGAGCTCAAAGTAGCGAAATGTTAAATTTTTGCCGATGTTCAAGAGTAAACAAATGACATCACACATCTAATACGTGCCAGCTGGTGGGTCTAATATATGTTCACAAATGTGGTGATATTATTTGTACAATTATTACAATACTGCATAACAGTAAATCTTCCATTTTTTGGTTTGAATAAAAATTCATTATGTGAATAAAAAATCAAAATGGAATTCATTTGTAAAGACTGAAAACGTAACTAATGAAATTATTTTGAAATTGGAATATTTTGAACTTTGAGTTAAATTGGCTAAATTACCAATTTCCAATCACTTTATTTTGTAGTTGAAACAGTTGACTGGGTGATTTCTTGTGCTCAATCGATAGAATAGAAGTAATACTAGTGAAATAGCTAAGAATTTGGTCGACTGGAATAATGTAATTGGCCTAAAATGGGAGTCAAAGTCGGCAAAATTGCCAATGCGTAAATATCACTGACACATCAAAATTCGCGAGAGCATAATTTCGTCAATTTTCAATAAAATTTTGTACTTTTTGTTTTATTACCTTCAGAAAAAGATTTTCTACCATTTCACTGGTGCACCCCTTCCAAAAATGGTCTTGGACCATGAAAGGGTTAAATACGCACACATCATTGCATCCTACTACAATTACATTTTTTTTTTTTTTAGAATTAACCCTTAACTCACAGATATCGTTCACTCGAGCTGACCGAACGTAGATCACGTTTCAAATGCTTTAACCTGCCACGATAAGCCTGAGTTGCCTAGGATTAGAGATGGCTGCACTCAGTGTGTATACAATGTGGGAATGACAAACAAAATGCACTCTTCATTTTAAAGAAAACAAACAATTTATTTTTTTCAAATACTCAGTCACTACGCGAGTGAACGTATATCTACGTGTGGACAGTTTAAGGGTTAAGAAACCTAAAAAAAATGTTTGGCATATTAAGGGGTATGAAGAACACAACCCTATTTTTTTCTGTATGTTCCTCAGTTAGTTTCACACAATTTTTTTAATTACTCGGTAAATGCTGTTTTCAGGAATCTAACTACAGTGGACCCTTGGTTTTCGTGCACCTGCAAACTCGAACAATTATGTAAGTGTATTTTCGTAAGTGCTTTTGTAAGTGTACTTTTGGGGGGTCTGAAATGACTAATCTAATTTATATTTGTCCTTATGGGAACAAATTCGTTTGGTAACGGCACTCAAACAGCATTCTGGAAAGAATTTTCAACGAAAACCGAGGGTCCACTGTACTGTCTTAAACAAGGGTCTCCTGAAATTTTAAATTCATTAATATTATACACATGGATCAACACTAAGGAAATGAACAACAATCAAGCTTGATGGACTAAATGCTTCAATTTTACTTCTACACTTATATAAAGGCTGAGGGATTGAACATCTTAATCTTTTCTTCAACTGTCTCCAGTATTTTAAGTCACCTTTGTGTTCAATGAAGAAGCCTGCTGCAAAAGCAAATGCTTTGGAAATAAAGATACCTGAGTATTGCATGGGTGTCTTATTCATTTACTTGTTGAAACTGTATACCATTAACATAAGTGATCCAGACTCTCATTACTGGTGTGAAGCATAATCTTTCTGCAGAGAGGAGATTAAAGTCAGCAGAATGTCTAAAAGCAATGTGTGATAAGAATATTATGCAGATAAGAAATGAAGAAAATATAAGACTGTGTGAAGTTATAGGTAATGAAAAGCAGGGGACAGATCATCCATCAGGCACCATATATGAGCTAACCAGATGAGAAACTTTAGAGGCTGGGAAAACAATGCCTTCACTTTAGAAATGGGGTGTGGATGCTGTGATTCAGTGGATCAACACTGCACCACGTTCTCTGTGGCTTTTCTGCATACCATGAACCACAAAGGCAGACATATACACAGGTACAGTGGACCCCTGAGTAACGAACAAAATTCATTCCAGAAGCCTGCTCAAGTGCCATTACCGAACGAATTTACTTCCTTAAGAAATAATGTCAAGTAGGTTAGTCCATTTCAGACCCCCCAAAAATACACTTACAAAAGCACTTACAATATTATACTTACATAATTGTACGATTTCCAGGGTGTTCATTACTCGGGGGTCCACTGTACATGTATAAATATGGAAAAAACTAATTTATAATAGCTAACCCAAGAACTGGAGCTCATCCCCACTAACTCATGTATAACTGCCTATTTCTTATTCTTTTACTTTATCTTTAATAAACTATATTAAGACTACTTTTGAATAGTGTAAACATGCACAAGTTATGCAACCGGAAATAGAACAATCAGTATCTGACACAATGTATTTTCAAGACAAGTTTAAAGCAAGCATTAATCCATGGAAACCTAAATACATGTAGTATAACAATCCACTAAAAGTCAAAAATATTAAGAGAAATAAATGCTGACAGCATATACTGCATACATTTTACACTAAATATGTTAAATTAAAAATAATAATTTAGCACACCTGAGTAATCTGTTATGTCGGACAGGTCATGACTGTCACCGTCCTCGCTCATGTAGCCAGGCGGTGGGGATTCGGTGGGAGGAAAAGTAGGTGGCGGCTCTAGCGTGGGAGCTACTGAGGTAAGAGAGGCAGAGTCACTAACACTGTCTGCTGTGAGGTCAGCAAGAGAGCTCAAGTCTTCAGCTGAACCTGGGTCTGAGCCTGAGCCTCCCACGCCCCCACTACCACCACCGCTACTACTGCTGCTGCTGCTACTACCCCGGGGTACCAAGATAGCTGGCAAAGCTGAAAATTAAACAAAACATGTAAAACATCTAATTTAAAATTTGAAATGAAGTATGACATAAGCTCTACACATGAAATATCTAAAACTAAAATAGAGCCTCTCATCACTTAGCAACGTACTCGTTACTGACCACTTGGACTTACAACCAGCTCTCCAACTAGTATGCAAACCTAAATAATGCATATTAGAGCTGATTTCCTCTATTCTGTTTATTACAGTATATAGTACACTACTGTATAAATATTTAAAAATATACCAGAAATGTTATAAATGGTGCAAAGGTGACATTAAAAAAAATATCTAAAGATGGCTGACACAAACCCACTACCAGTATACAGTAGGACTCCACTTACATGGCAGGTTAGGTTCCAGGCTACTGCTGGAAAGCGGACATCACCAGAAAGTAGAACACCATTTTTCCACTTATAAATACATACAAATGCCAGATAACAAATTTACATTAACATGTATTAAGCTAAAAGTAGAACTAGGCATTAAAAAACAATTAAAAGTAAAATACATACACAGTACATTCATTACTTACCTTAAAATATTTGTAGTCTTAATGTAGGGTGAGAGGTGAGTAGTATTTATTTGTAGAAGTCAGGTGTAGGTAGTCAATAGGTGTAGGTAGCCAAGAAGCCCACCTGGCTCCCAAATCTAAATGTAATACGTATACGATATTTAAAGCGGCCCAAAGCAATATTATTACCATTGACACCTTGTTCACTAAGTTTAATAATTTCTAACAACTACCTTTAGATGCCATCATAAACGAAGGGAGAAGTGACGAGAAGAAGTCATGCCGAGAACTGTAAACAAAGCCGAATACGTTAAGAGGAGTGAGTCAAAGACAGATTGATACACATTTTCTCTGGTAATGGACCAGACAAAACGTAATTTTTTTCCTTCACCCGGCTACATCTGTTTATATGCTATGTAATGTGTTTCTTATATAATTTTGAAGAAAATAACATAGATGGATTAATGAAAATGTCTATATTAACATAATATAATACAGTGGACCCTCGGTTTTCGTGTATCTCTGTTTTCGCCGATTTCAGTTTTCGCGCACTTTTTTCGTGGAAATATTGGATCAGTTTTTGCCGATTGGCTCCGTTTTCATCGATGTTACGCAACCTGTCCAGAGCCCAGCGCACATACAAGGCCCGCAAGCCCGCCTCCCATGCACATTCTCAGGCAGTGTAGCATTGTTTCTGGTTGAGTGAACATTATCCTGCGAGTTTATACAAAAGATTTCTTAATACTAATCCATTGTTTTTGGCCCTTGATTATTGTGTGTGACTACTAAATAAGTCACCATAAGCCCAAAGAAAGCTCCTAGTGCCAGTCCTTTGGTAAAGAAAGTTAGGAAGACTGTAGAACTGAAGAAAGAAATAGAAAAATATGATAGTGGCATACGTATTGCCAAGCTCGGCAGGATATACAACAAGGCCCCATCAACCATCAGTTCCATTGTGGGGAAGAGAAAAGAAATCACAGAAGCTAATGTTGCAAAACGGGTGAATATGATAACGAAACAGACCACAATCAATTGAAAATATGAAGAAATTGTTGTTGGTGTGGATAAACGAAAAACAGCTACCGGGTGATGGTGTTGTGCAATCCATCATATGTGAAAAAGCAAGGCAGTTGCATGCCGATCTTGTCAAGAAAATGCCTGGAACCAGTGCTCATGTTGGTGAATTTAAAGCCAGCAAAGGCTGGTACAAAAAATTCAAGAATCGAAGTGGCATACACAATGTTGTAAGGCATGGTGAGGGTGCCAGTTCAGACAAATAACAGGTGAAAAATTCATGCACGAATTCAAAGAATATGTACAGGCTGAAAATTTCAAACCCGAACAAGTGTTTAATTGTGACAAAACAGGCCTGTTTTGGAAGAAAATGAAAAAGAGAACCTACATCACGCAGGAGGAAAAGGAACTGCCAGGACACAAGCCTATGAAAGAGAGGCTAACTCTCTTGTTCTGTAGTAATGCTAGTGGGGATTTAAAATTGAAGCCTTTACTTGTGTATCACTCTGAAAATCCCAGTGTTCAAGATTAACAGTGTCGTCAAGAGTAAATTGTGTGTGATGTGGAAGGGTAACAGTAAGGCATGGGTCATGAGGGAAATTTTCCTGGAATGGTTTAATCAAGTGTTTTTCCCGAGTTTGAAGAAATACCTCCTGGAAAAGAAATTGGGACACAAGTGCCTCCTGGTAATGGACAAAGCTCCTGCTCATCCTCCAGACTTGGAAGACCAATTGTCTAAGGAATTCAGTTTTCTAACAGTGAAGTTCTTGCCTCCTAACACCACTCCTCTCATCCAGCCCATGGACCAGCAGGTCATTTCTAACTTCAAAAAACTGTACACCAAAGCAATGTTTCAAAGGTGCTTTGACATAACCTCGGACTCTGAATTGACCTTAAGAGAGTTCTGGAGGGATCACTTCAATATCTTTCAGTGCATAAGCCTTATAGATAAGGCTTGGCAGGGAGTAACTTCCAGGACGATGAACTTTGCTTGGAGAAAGTTGTAACCAGATTGTGTCCAAGAGAAGGATTTTGAAAGGTTTGGGGCTAACCCTGAGGAGCCTATGGAAGTTGTGGAAAGTATTGTGGCAGTGGGGAATTGCATGGGGTTGGATGTGAGTGGCAAGGATGTGGAAGAGTTGGTGGAGGACCACAATGAAGATCTAACCAGTGAAGAGCTGCAAGAGCTTGAGGTGCAACACCATCAAACCACAACTCAGGAAACTGCTTCAATGAAGGAGGAAGAGAGATGCAAGGTGCCTTCTTCAAAGATTAAGGAGATTTGTGCAATGTGGACTACGATGCATTCATTTGTGGAGGAACATCACCCTTACAAAGATGTTGCAATCCGTCTCGGCAACATGTACAATGACAATCTCTTGTCCCATTTTAGGGACATTTTAAAGAGATGCCAGCAACAGCTCTCTGGACAGATATTTAGTGCCACAGGTGTGCAGTGACTCTCAAGCTGGTCCTAGTGGCAGTAAAAGACAAAAAAGGGAATTGACCCCAGATGAGGACTTGGTACCTAGAGTCCTTATGGAAAGGGATTCCCCTTCCAAAGAATAGCCTCTCTTCCCTCTCTCCCCTCCTCCCTGTCTTCCATCCAGCAACATCAGTCTTCAATAAAGGTAAGTGTCAAGTTGAATGTTCATTCTTTTGTGCATGTAAATCTATCTTTAAGGCCCTCCCAAAAAGTTTTTAATACAGTGGACCCTCGGTTTTCGTTGAAATTTCTTTCCAGAATGTTGTTTGAGTGCCGTTACCGAACAAATTTGTTTCCATAAGGACAAATGTAAATTAGATTAGTCATTTCAGACCCCCAAAAATACACTTACAAAAGCACTTACAAAAATACACTTACATAATTGTTCGAGTTTCGAGGCGAATGAAAACTGAGGGTCCACTGTACTTCTGGGTGTCTGGAATGGACTAATTGAATTTACATTATTTCTTATGGGGAAAATGGTTTCAGTTTTTGCCGATTTCAGTTTTAGTCGAGCCCTCTGGAACGGATTAAACACGGAAACCGAGGGTCCACTGTATGTTAATATGTATGATAATTTGTTTAACTGTATTTATGTGTACCTGTACCTAAATACAGTTACTTAACATTAGCAAAGTACTTCAGTAAGCTTACTGGACCATGCTAGACAAGCCAAACTCATACCCAACCACTTCCACTCATGTTCTTGTCCAAACTATTTTTAAAGCTACACAAAATTTTGTGATAGTTGTAGATTTACATTCATCTGTGAGGACTCAAAATATAATACTCCTCCCCCTCATCCCATATGTCTATGGCTGAGAACTACTTGTAGTTGTGCTCAGCCCTACATCCTTTTGGATCTCATTCTAGCTATTCACTACTATTTGAAAAGAAGCACTGTACTTTCAACTGTAACTACTACACCACTGCTTTTCAAGATATGAAATTGCAGCCTTTTGCTGTGTGGTTATCTCTATTTTCCTTCTATCAATGAGCACATATCCAGTATTGCCTTGGAATTCATTTTTCTTAACTCTGCAGTCTATATTCTTCCATTACAGTGGACCCCCGGTTTTCATACAGTCTGAATATTGTGCAATTCGGATTTAGAAAACTTTTTTGGGTGAAATTTTGGTCCGGATTTCATACCTCCATCCAGAAATCGTACGTATCAGACGCGTCCACCCGCCCCCGGGACACCGCCACTCTCATGCGTACGTGTCTCAGTCTGGCTCTGTCACTTTTTGAGTGAGCATTCATTCATCTGAAACATTTCGCAATTTTTGTGCTTGTTTATTGATTGTGACTGCAAAATAAGCCACCATGGGCCCAAAGAAAGTTCCTAGTGCCAGCCTTTTGGTAAAGAAGGTGAGAAACCCGATAGAATTCAAGAAAGAAATTGTAGAAAAATACGAAAGTGGCGTACGTCTAGCTGAGCTTGCCAGGATGTATGGGAAGTCAAAATATCACCCTGACCAAGCTGATACAAGCCGTATCTGCAACATGTTCAGTGACAATACCTTGTCCCATTTTAGGCAAATCTTAAAGAGATGCCAGAAGCAGAACTCTCTGGACAGGGGTCCAGTGCTAGTAAAAGACAAAGAAGGGAAGTAATCCCAAAGAGGGCTTTGATACCTGAAGTCCTTATAGAGGGGGATTCCCCTTCCAAATAATAACCTCAACTCCCTCTCCCCTCCTCTCCTTCTTCAATACGCCAACGAGTCTTCAATAAAGGTATGTAATGTTCATTTTTCATTAAAATTTGTGCTTTATATTTATTTCTCATTGTTTTCTGTATGTAAAACTATAGTTATTCTTTAAAAAATGTATTTTTTGTTAATATTTTTGGGTGTCTGGAACGGATTAATTGTATTTACATTATTTCTTATGGGAAATATTACTACTTCGGTTTTTGTACTTATCAGATTTAGAACGACCTTCTGGAACGGATTAAGTATGAAATCAGGGGTCAACTGTACTTTGAAACTTTTGTACTTATCATACTGTTATTCAGGCACAATTTTATACAATTTTACTATTCAATTTACAATCTTCACGGGGCTTATTTTAACATTCCTCTATTTCCATTACATGACATTTACTATGTCTTAAATTTCATCATCTATGTATTTGCACCATCTACAAACACATTCATTAATTACTTAATACATTTTTTGCACCATCTACAAACACATTAATTACAGTGGAATCTCGGCACCCAAACTTAATTGGTTCCAGAAGGCTGTTCGAGTGCCGATCTGTTCGAGTACAGAACAAATTTTTCCCAACCAATTTTCTTTTTGGTTGGCTGTTATTACTAACCCTCTTAGGCCCCATAGTGACTTATTTACACAAATACGTAATATAAAAAACACACCAAAAAATGCGAAGACACACAAAATAGTTTACAGCAAAGTTCTGGCAGGTCGTGTTTGTTTGGTCACGTGCTGAGCAAACGGTCGACTACCAAGCGATTTGTTTACTGAACAAAGAGTTCGAATACCAAATTGTTCTAGTACAGAGCTGTTCGAGTACCGAGGTTCCACTGTACTTAATCCTTTCGGGGTTTCGGTCGTACTAGTACGGCTTACGCCCTGGGGTTATGGTCGTACTAGTACACCTAAATTCTAGCGCTCTCAAATCAAGCAGAAACAGGCTGTTAGGCCTAGATGTGATAGAATGGGTCTGTGTGGTCAGTGTGCGCAGTATAAAAAAAATTCCTGCACCACACAATGCATAATGAGGAAAAAAAACTCTGACCGTGTTTTTGGTTTAAAACAGCGACTTTGCAGTCTATTTTCGTATGGTATTTATGCTTGTATTCTCGTTTTCTTAGTCTCATTTTATAGAATAGATGATATATTACAGAAATAGAGATAATTTTGACTGGTTTCACGATGACAAGTACCTTGAAACTGAGCGAAAATGTTCGATTTTGGCCGATGTTCAAGAGTAAACAAATCACACCATGCGTCCAATACACATCAACTGGAGAGTCTAATATTCTTGCACAAGTGCGCTGATATTATTTATACCATTTTTACAATGATGCGGTTGTATACATAACAGTAATCTTCTATTTTTGTGAGAATAAAATTCAAAATGGAAAGCAAAAGTAATGTAAGAGGGGCCTGGAGACGTGACTAATGAACAGAGAAGATGTTGTTTTAGTGCCAGGAATGTCTGCCTTGTTTATTATGGACCCTATTTTGAAATTGGCACCGTATGAAATTTGTGTGAAATTGGCTAAATTGCCATTTTCTGATCACTATTTTGAGTAGTTGAAATTGGTAAATAGGCGGTTTCTTGTACTCAATCAATAGAAGAAATGGAGTTCTAGCGAAATAGCTATAATTTTAGTAGACTGAAACATTGGAATTTGCCGAAAATAGGGCTCAAAGTGGGCGAAATCGCCGATGCATAAATGTCATCGATACCGCTAAATTCGCGAAAGCATAATTCCGTTAGTTTTCGATCAAATTTCATAATTTTTGAGGCGTTATGATCGGAAAAAGATTCTCTATCATTTCATAAAATAATATTTTTTTTAATTCTTGGACCCTGAGAACGAAGTTTCGGAGAGGGTCCTTGACCCCAAAGGGTTAATACATTCTTTCAAATTAATTACACAAATTAAAAGCATTACTGAAGCATGTGCTGATCCTGGAAATTACTATTTGTGATTATGTAGATATTTGTAGCCATTGAAGCTGAGCTCAGCTCATGGCATACTGCCTTCAGTATTCAGTCTATTGTAAAGTTTTTAAAGCCTCTCAGTGGTTGTGGCACTTACTACCTCTTCGTCACAGTGAAAGGGTTAGTAACTTTTTGTACAGATTGTACAGTACAAGTATTATACATAAAGCCAGTGCAGCTTCCATATACTCATGCAATGAAAACCATATCTTTCAAATACAATTTTTTAAAACAAGGTAAGCTAGCATCTGATGAAGATAAGATGAAATATTTATAGAGATTTCTTTCTGTAGAGCATTTTTATTAAGTCCTTACATGAGCATACAGTAATAACATTGCACAAAAATACTAACCTGGCGCCTCTATTTTAGTGTAATGATAAGGGTTGACGCAGACCTCCTCTTTTTTGAGGTTGAAAGCGTATTGGCAATGGTCAAGTGCACGAAGTTCGTGGTGGCTCTGTAACTCAGGCCAGCGCCACAACCGGCAGTAGATGACATGCGGCAGTCCTTTTTTATGAGAGACCTGCAGCCGCCCATCCAGGGACCTGTTAATGTTGCAACACTTTAGTTCCTCCCCAAAAAATTTACAAAATCAAAACACAGTAATCAAATTAGATCTAGTTACCTTACAAGTTACTGGAAGTATTACCAAGAACAATGCAGGACATTCTCTATCTATAAGAAACGGAATGGAGAAATGCTGAAATTGTTGGTCATACAGTGCCTAAGGAATGGAAGGAATCAAATTTAACCCAAGGAAAGGGAGGGGCAGCTCTAGTCTGTAGTATAAATGGTGATGACTAGGATTCATTTACAGTGGACCCAAGGTTTACGATAGTCTCCAAACTCGCCCTTTTATGTAAGTTTATTTTTGTAAGTGCTTTTGTAAGTGTAATTTTGGGGGTCTAAAAGGACTAATCTAATTTACATCATTTCTTATGGGAATAAATTTGTTCAGTAATGGCACTTGAACAGCATTCTTGAACGAAAACATGACGTAATCCGGGGGTCCACTGTATTTCTGTATGTGGAAGAAGGCTGGTGTAGCACTAATAAAGGAAAGACAGTGTAAAATGTGTTGAGAAGATGATATACATACAATTACATTATATTTTAGAATGAGATAGATTACAAAAATCTTTAATAAATACAGTACCATTAATATTTACAAAAAATTTATACACATTACAGGAGAAACAAGCAATGAATCATAGAAAAATCTTCTTGCAGTCCAAGAAAATGCAATCAACCCACCCCTCTCTCTCTTGTCTTACTTCTGATACTTTGTCATAGAACTCCAGGAGTAAATAACAAAAAAGGCACAATACCGTGACTGGAACAATACACACACAACCCGCACATATAAAAGAGAGGAGCTTACGACGACGTTTCGCCCGACTTGGACCATTTACAAAGTCACACTAACACACAGAAACAGAGGAAGGGTATTTATAGGCAGGCAGACAGGGGAGGGTACAAGAGAGTGGGGTAATGATGGAGTAGTGGAAGTAGTAGTAGTAGTAAAGGTAGTAGAAGAGACAGTCATATGGGAAGGAGCACTGCAATGAGGCTAGCGGCCCGCAAGGGTGGAGAGAGAAGAAAAGCGCATAAAATGAAGGATATTACAAGGCAAAAGAAAAGAAAGGAAAACCCATAGGAGAAAAAAGGAGAAGGGGGAAGAGAAGAAAGGGAAGGAATCAGGTTAAGTCACGGGTGTTCTGAAGTTTAGAGCATTTAACAATGTAATGAGAGAGGAAAGCATCAACAGAGACAAAGCCAGGGCTAAGATTCATACAGGGAAAGTTGTGTATAAGGGAGGATTCAACCAGGCGGCGACTATGAAAGTTGGACGTAGGGTAGACAGTTTTAGCAGAAGACCAATCAATAGGATGACTGTGATCTCTGACATGACAGAAAAGAGCATTATTAGTGTCGGCAAGCCTAACACTATTTTTGTGCTCCTTGAGTCTGTCAGAAACACCCGTGACTTAACCTGATTCCTTCCCTTTCTTCTCTTCCCCCTTCTCCTTTTTTCTCCTATGGGTTTTCCTTTCTTTTCTTTTGCCTTGTAATTTCCTTCATTTTATGCGCTTTCTTCTCTCTCCACCTTGCGGCGCTAGCCTCATTGCAGTGCTCCTTCCCCATATGACTGTCTCTTCTACTACCTTACTACTACTACTACTTCCACTACTCCATCATTACCCCACTCTCTTGTACCTCCCTGTCTGCCTGCCTATAAATACCCTTCCTCTGTCTCTGTGTGTTAGTGTGACTTTGTAAATGGTCTAAGTCGGGCCGAAACGTCGTCGTAAGCTCCTCTCTTTTATATGTGCGGGTTGTGTGTGTATAACTCCAGGAGGTTTGTGACACAGGATTTGCCTTCCATGAATCCATGCTGGTTGTCGTTTATAATCTTGTTCCGTTCCAGGTACTCCACCATTCTCCTCCTGATAATCTTCTCCATGACTTTGCATACTATACACGTCAGTGACACTGGTCTATAGTTTAATGCCTCGTTTCTGTCTCCTTTCTTAAAACTGGGAACTACATTTGCCATCTTCCATACCTCAGGTAGTTGCCCAGTTTCAAGGGATGTGTTGAAGATTGTGGTTAGTGGCACACACAGCATCTCTGCTCCCTCTCTAAGGACCCACGGTGAGATGTTGTCCGGTCCCATCGCCTTTGAGGTATCAAGGTCACTGAGTAGCTTCTTCACCTCCTCCTCGGTTGTGTGTATGTCATCCAACACTTGTTGGTATATTCCTTGTTGGTTGTCCCTGTTCTGTCTTCCCAGAGTCCTACCTGTCTCCACTGTAAATACTTCCTTAAATCTCGTGTTGAGCTCCTCACATACCTCTTGATCATTTCTTGTGAGTTCCCCACCTTTTTCCTCAACTTGATCACTGGTCTTTGACTGTTGTCTTCCCCCTAATGTGGCTATACAGCAGTTAAACCGATTAAACCAATGGCTCGTTCTGGTCTTCCCATTATTTCTGTTGCCCTTGGGAACCAAGTTTTCCTCTGCCTCCTTGCATTTTGTTGTTACATATTTCATCATTTCGTTTACTGACTTTCCTACCATTTCTGTCCCACTGAACCTCCTGCAGGAGGTTCGTGTGTGTGTGTGTGTGTGTGTGTGTGTGTGTGTGTGTGTGTACTCACCTAGTTGTGGTTGCGGGGATTTAAGTCACAGCTCCTGGCCCCGCCTCTTCAAGAAGCCGCTACCCGGTCACTCTTCCCGCTCCGTGAGCTTTATCATACCTCTTCAGCTATGTATGGATCCTGCCTCCACTACATCACTACCCAGGCTATTCCACTTCCTGACAACCTGTGACTGAAGAAATATTTCAACATCCTTGTGGTTCATCTTCCAACTGTGAGCCCTGTGCGTGCGTGTGTGTAAAGCTTATTAACTGATGAGCGCTAAGGCTGTATTTCACCTGTACACCAAGCAAGAACACTAATCCCTTAAATTGGGTCTAAATACAATATAAACCTCTCAGCATACATAACCTTTTAATACTGTCTGGGTATTTATGTGTGTACAATTTAGATAATGGGTTGACAGAAAGCAACCATCCAGGGTACTAACATTCAGTCATATGTGTGTTTCACAAACATGTTGAATGTTTTGCACTCTGGCAGTATAGTGGTCTTTTCTTTCTTAATCATGAACATGTAAGATGACAAGTACCAGCATTTTCTAGTCAGCACTCATAAATGCCCTATGGAATTCTTTAATAATGCATTAATTCTTTCCTAAAATCTAAAACTGGTGACAAAACCACCATACATACAGTACGTTAAAAGATGATAAAATATAATAAATTTAATTAATAGTACAGTATTAATTTATACACTCAAATAGCAATGAAAGTAAAGTACAGCAGGTCCTCAAATAACATCGTTTCGTTATAACGTTGATGAGAAAAAATTGAATGAATACAAATTACTGTTAAGATAAAAAGTTCATGAAGTATATGATAATTATACAATATAAACGATGCAGTACGAAAGCGCTCAGTGAGCCCGCCATATTTATTGTTGTTTTTGAACTGCATGATGGAAGGAAGTACTCCTTACAATTTTTGCTATGTAAACATTTATTACTTGATTTAACTCTGCTGCAATTCGTGCTAAAGATGCACTGTGCACCTCTGATGTCTGTGGCCACAAAAAATAGAGAAGTGTGACATTACAGTGGACCCCCGGATTACGATGGTGTCGGATTACGCTAAATTCGGTAAACGATACATTTTTCCGTAAAAATATTGGTTCAGTATACGATGATCGGCTCGGAATAAGCAATTCATCCTGGACGCGTACGCATGGCCCCCATGGGCCCTTTGGTAAAGAGCTGAGAGGGGAGAATGTGTCTTCTTAAGTGATTCAGTGATTCTACGATATGTTATGATACTAAAACAGCAGGAGTTGATAAAGGCTAGAGTGCCAGCCAGCGATAAAGTGTAGCACTAACAGTGTAGCAGTAAGTTAAGCCATTAATCTATAGAAAAATTACTTGAATACCAAACTTAACTCCTTCATTGTTGTTTGAGGTATAGGGCGACTGACAACATTGCCGCAGCTGCTGCTGCCCACCACCACCACTATATGTACGGCTTATGATCAGTGGCCCTTATACACCCAACAACAAACAACACAACATCAGTCCTCACATTTGTAATGATATATTTTATTCATTCTAGAGTATATGTTATGTTTCAATGTTATTAATATTGTTTATTATGTCATATTAGATGAATTGTGACAGATAAATAAGCCATAGAGTTGATATTAGTGTCATAATGAAGGACTATCTTGTCCTGTCCCCAAACACACCCTTGTAGCCAGCACATTTCCAAACATACGCCAGAAACAACTCTCTGGAACACTTTTTTGAGAGACAGGGGTCCAGTGACTCAAGCTGGTCCTAGTGCCATTAAAAAACAAAGAAGGGGAAATAGCCCCGGGAAAAAAACTTGGTACCTGAAGTCTTAATTGAAGGGGGTTCCCTTCCAAATACAGTGAACCCCGGTGTTCGTCCTGCTCCAAACTCGCCCTTTTTTGTTGTATTTTTTTTAAAAGCTTTTATAAGTGCATTTTTGGGGGCTAAAAGGACTAGTCTATTTACATTTTTCCTTTGGGGGAAAAAATTCGTTTGGTAATGGCACTTGAACAGCATTCTGGGAAAGAAAATAATGAAAACCGGGGTCCACTGTACTAAAATCCTCCTTCCTCTCCCTCCTTCTTTCCACACATCAACAACTCTTCAATAAAGTTAATGTCAAGTTATTACTGTTTTATGTACTTTATATCTCATTCTTTTTTGTGTAATTTAATTGGAAACAATATTTATTTTAATACTTTTTGGGGGTCTGAAACAGATTAATTGAATTTCCATTATTTCTTATGGGGAAAATAGATTCGGATTAAGTTATTTTTGGTTTAAGTTAAGCCCTTGGAACGGATTAATGCGAATCCAGGGGGCCACTGTATAAACAAAACTAGAAGTTTTAAAAAAGGGTTTTATGATGGACAGCAAGGGTGGTTTGTTTCCCCTTAAAGTCACAGTTTTCAAGAACCCACGTGAGCTATGAGGACTTACTGTATAAAAACATATCTTCGGGTGTCGTCAGCTGTACAATGTGTGTTGCACAAACTGGCAGTGCAATGAGCCATGTTGCCCAACAGCATTCATATACACATGTTGCTCAGAGTATGCTCAAATCTACCAAGCTTTACAGCTTAAAAGAAAATCAGAAAGTAAATTTAATAGTGTTACAATGAACAAGTGCTAAACAAAGAAAATTAAATGGGTGTCTGTAAACCATCAAACTTCTACTGACACTCAAAAAACTGGACTCGGCTTGAAAATTCTTTCCCGAATGCTGTTTTTGTGCCGTTAAAACAAAATTTTTTCCCATAAGGACAAATGTAAATTGATTAGTCATTT